>JAOBRD020524179.1:0-11572 GCA_027575215.2 Hydrozoanthus sils | reverse complement strand
AGGACTGCTTTTGACAAGTTACAGGTTGGCATTATAGACAAATTCTGTCTTAAAACGGTGACAACGTGTTGGTAACATGACTATGGTTTCTTCATAATTATTTCAAGCAAGTCATAACAAAATGTATTTACTTGTTTCAGGCATTGAAAATACCTCCAAGGTTTCAAGATACAATCGATCTTGGCAGTGTCACGATACGCTCAAAGCCATTCCATGATAGTGAGGCAAGTTACAAAACAGTTTACTGACGATTATTTTAGTTGAAACAAATTTTAGCTGCCCTAGCATGCAGTTTTTCAGGCCTCTTTATGGGGCAAGAGATAATTTCGAATACATTTCGAAAGCCTTTATTTTGTACATTTATCATAACGGCAAGCACACCTAAACATACACCAAACAAACTGGACACATGAATTCAGCACTTAATTGTTGCGTTAAGTTACCTTGCGCTTCCTTTGACTTGCAAACGGTGCTCAATGACAGTAATTGAATTGCAAACGACCCAATGACAGTGATTAACTTGCAAACGGCTCAGTGACAGTGATTAACTTGCAAACAGCTCAATTACAGCGATTGACTTGCAAACGGATCAATGACAGTGATTAACTTGCAAATGGCTCAATGACAGTGATTGACTTGCAACGGCTCAATGACAGTGATTAATTTGCAAAGGGCTCAATTACAGCGATTGACTTGCAAACGGATCAATGACAGTGATTAACTTGCAAAGGGCTCAGTGACAGTGATCGACTTGCAAACAGCTCAGCGACAGTGATTAACTTGCAAACGGCTCAATGACAGTGATTAACTTGCAAATGGCTCAATTACAGCGATTGACTTGCAAACGGATCAATGACAGTGATTAACTTGCAAATGGCTCAGTGACAGTGATTAACTTGCAAACGACCCAATGACAGTGATTAACTTGCAAACGGCTCAGTGACAGTGATTAACTTGCAAACGGCTCAATTACAGCGATTGACTTGCAAACGGATCAATGACAGTGATTAACCTGCAAACGACCCAATGACAGTAATTAACTTGCAAACGGCTCAGTGACAGTGATTAACTTGCAAATGGCTCAGTGACAGTGATTAACTTGCAAAGGGCTCAATGACAGTGATTGACTTGCAAAGAGCTCAATGACAGTGATTGACTTGCAAAGGGCTCAGTGACAGTGACTGACTTGCAAAGGGCTCAATGGCAGTGATTGGTTTACAAACAGCACAATGACAGTGATTGACTTGCAAACAGCTCGGTGACAGTGATTAACTTGCAAACGGCTCAATTACAGCGATTGACTTGCGAAGGGCTCAATGGCAGTGATTGATTCGCAAACGGCTCAGTGACCGTGTTTGAGTGAGCAGTAATTCAAAATCGATTTCATTACCCGCTCCTTCTAACCAGAATCCATTGCGCTGCAAGCGCACTGCAGAGCCTTGTATTGATCGTAAGAACAGGAAGAAAAAACAGACGTTTTACAGTTCGTTATATTTTTAATACAAATTTAAACAAAAATATCCACAGGATTGTCATAGATTTGGGATATACTTGAAACTACTCAAAAATGTGTTAACGCGAGCCATTCATTGTTTGAACACAACCTAAAGTTTTACCAGGTATCGTATTGATTAAGTATGAATCCACTGGGTTAAACATAGATCAACCTTAGGCTGCTAAGCAACTACCCCACCAGCTGAGTAGCGAATTAAGGCTGGGTTACTTTATTAGTGCTGTAAGTGTTGACCCATCTTACATACTAGTCACCGAGGTACCCAGCTAAGGGTTCGTAGGTAGCACTGTTAATATATTGACTGTACTTGCACTAGAGGGCGTCATACTAATAAACGTCAAGACGAACCTAAGAAGGACGTCTAGGATAAATCCGTGATCATGGAACGACGCCCTAAAGTCCAAAAACTAACTTACTGTGAAGTGTTGACGCAAGAGGCCCGAGTTAGTTGTTATCTCTTGGCGGGAAAACGTAGGCATCAACTTTTCATGCTAGCTTAGGCCATCCGATGTAGGTCATGTTGTTTTATGCTAGATAGCTTAGTCGTCTTGGAAGGGAAGGTCTTCTGTTGACGATATCGTTTGGACGCCCGAAAGACGGCTTAGACGTGTGAACGTCAAAGTCGTCCGCCTTATTTCTCGTTTTTGTACAAGACATCAAGGTCGTCTGAGACGACACTGGTATCTTAGACATTTTTGACGTCCCTAGTATTATTTTCTGCCTTTATTAATCCAAGTCTTTTCGACAAACTTTGTAGGAACTGCTACCGATGTGTTACCGCTGTTCCACCACCAACCCTCTGCTCAACAACAAGGGCAACCAATGCATCAACTGCAAACAGCCGTTTGTTTACTCCTTCTCGTCATTCGGTGAGCCGAGTTCAGTTCTCCCTTTTAGTCTACATCTCAGTGGTTGAGAACTATTGGCTTAAGTAAATTTTGCAGAGAAACCCTCAGGGTCACATTACGTGGGACTTAGACCTGGTATAAATAAGGACCAGCTTGTGCTGGGGTCTAAGCTGCGATAGATTAGTGTCCAGTCCAGGGGCAGTCAAAGACTCTAATCTGCTTAACACTACAGAAACCGGGGATAAGCGCCGGCATAATGGGCCACCTGCTCGAGAAAGGATTTAGCTTTAGCCCGGTTCGCCATAGTAGGAGGCAGAACTGAGAGCTACTGCCCCAACCACAATCCCATCCCTAGTGAAACCATATGGCTTCAGCTTCAATTTATTTTTTACCACATAAAGCTACATATTATTAAACAATTTAAAAGATTGAAAAGAAGTCATACACGTGGCGAGGAGGATCGTTGAAACTACAAAGCTTATACGAGAAGGCTCTCCACATCTAAGGTTGAAATATGGGGAGGTGGGGTGGGAAATAGCATGTTGTAACTATGTTATTTTGTTGCATAGTTACTTGCCTTGTGAATTTAAAATCGTTCCACGTACCTCCCGCCCCCACCCCTATTCCTTGTTCCCCTTGTTTCTCACAGTTTTCCTGTTGGTGTTTTAAACAGAATTTCAAAATTCAAATCGCAACTGCATTACTCTTTACAACTCACTCGGACGACCAGCGTTAACAACCGTTTTTAAAATGTTTTTCCAGCCCTGAAATACTCATAAGTCTGGCTACTCTGTCACCATCATATTGTCCAAAAGAGAGCAAAACGTCAGCTTTTGTTATGTAACATATCCTTTTAATTTCACTATCAGGAAAACAACGGTGTTGGTAATTTTCTGAAATTGATACACGACATTCTTTCTTCCCAGAGGTTTTACCACTTGTCGAGTTTGTTCTTGAGGATGATATAAGGCAAGTATTGTTTTATGGTGATTTCTGTATTATATTAAGTGTTTGGATTTTGCCACACATGTTAAAGGAAACCAGCAGTCCAAATTTATTTTCTTACATTTTGAAGACCATCTGCTCCGATTCCTGAAAAGTTAATTTTTTAGGGCGTCTCATCGCCGTGACATCATAACGTCAAATTACAGTTTGTCATCGAAGAAACTTATGCTTTTTGTTAAATTGATTAAAAAGGAAAACGGTTTTTTGTTCTGCTGAAAAATTTTACGAAAATATAAGCAATAAAACAGTCCGAACAAGGCAATAGAACTGATTCTTTGAACAGTTTGATGTTGTGAAGTCAGATGTCAGTGCAACATGGCGGCCTCCATGGGGTTGACTAGTGGCTTCACTTTTTTTGCAGAATATTAATAAAAATTTGTTTTAGAATACACATTTTCGGAATTCCAAATTGATGTTTTTGAACATAGTTAGTCAAAAAATAATTTTGGAGTTCTTGCTTTTTCTCCACTCCCCTAATTTACCGTTTAGGTTTTCCGAATGTTGAATCAATATGTCCAAGTACATGCCTACCTTTTTCTGCCTACCCTTCTTTGACAACCCCTCTCTGGCTACCCTTCTCTGGCTGCCCTTCTCTTGCTTCCCTTCTCTGACAACCCCTCTCTGGCTACCCTTCCCTGGAAACCCTTCTCTGGCTTCCCTTCTCTGACAACTCTACCCTTCTATGATAACGTTTCTCTGCCTACCCTTCTCTGACAACTCTCCCCTGCCTACCCTTCTCTGACAGCTTTTCTCTGCCTACCCTCCTCTGACAACATTTCTCTGCCTAACCTTCTCTGACAACTCTTCTCTGCCTACTCTTCTCTAGCAACTTTTCTCTGCCTACCCTTCTCTGAAAACTCTTCTCTGGCTACCCTTCTCAGCTTACCCTTCTCTGCCTACCCTTCTCTGCCTACCCTTCTCTGCCTACTCTTCTCTAACAACCCTTCTCTGACTATCGGTCTAAATGTTTATTTGTCACTCTGTACTTTTGCCAGTTGTCAGTTTTTGCGTTTACATTTGTTTTGCAGCAAGTTGATACTGTGGAAGTTCGCATTCTTTCGTTTGGTAATTCACAGAGAATAGTATAAGTGTTTAGTGAATGTAAAGAAGTTAATATAAAAAATTTTACTTGCCAGTCCATCGAATTTTTTTGCTTCTCTTTTTTAACGTTTTGCGTTTCAGGGTAAATATATGAGTGAACTTTGTTGGTAAAGATCTTACACTGACAATGTATTTGTAGTAGTTTGTTTGCAGTATTTTAGTTGTAGCTGTAATGATGATCTTAACGGCTAGCGATGTTCGGTTGTTTCCATAGTGACGAGGAGGCAGTGAAGCTGATCGAACAAGAATCTCGCGTGAGCCGCAAGACAAACATGTCTAAATGGCAGGAGACCGACACGGGAAGTATCCTTTGAAAGTTTAGACCTTTGTTTTTTCTCTTTTTGATAATTCAAGATATTTATGTAATTCTTAGCTTCAGCTTGCTTGTTACCGATTCTGTATGGATGGATAGAGGTTCATCATTTTTGTAGCATCACTCCTTGAATATAGTTGAGCAACAAAATAGCAGTAATTTCTACCTTAACCCGTAATCTTAGACTTCCAAAGTTTGCAACTGAACGACGAACCGACAGACGCAGATAGCGAAGGGGACCCTTTCACCGCCAAACTTATGAGCTTTGAGGTACGGTCATTCATTTTGTGGTCCATTTTTTTTCCTTTGCTGTGATAAATTTTTGTTATTTTGGTGCTCATTTAAAGTTCCAGTGAAGTTAAAGCGTATATTTTTTCGTTTTTTGAAGGAATTCGTGTTTAATTTGGAGTTTAAAAAATTGATAGAAAAAGCTTTTTTTTGTTCGATTTTTGAGTAGAAATCGCAACTAATCTGCCGCGCGGCGAAACAAAAATGTTACCTTATAACCATTCATATCCTGGAGCAAAGAGAAAATTGCTGTCAACCATTCGAGTCGTACTTTTTCATGGGGCCAAGCTCTGTCAGGGGGCCAAGCTCTGTCAGGGGGCCAAGCTCTGTCAGGGGGCCAAGCTCTGTCAGGGGGCCAAGCTCTATCAGGGGGCCAAGCTCTATCGGTTGACTAAGCTCTATCAGGGGGCGAAAATCTATTGGATGGCCAAGTTATGACAGGGGGCCAAGCTCTCTCAGGGGGCCAAGCTCTCTCAGGGGCCTTTGCTCAATCAGGGGGCCAAGTTCTATCAGGGGCCAAGCTCTATGAGAGGGCCAAGTTCTCTCAGGGGTCCAATCTCACCTTTCTTAGGGGGCCAAAACCTAACGGGTGATTAAGCTGTCTCAGGGGGCCAAGCTCTCCTTTCTTAGGGGGCCAAAATCTATCGGGTGGCCAAGCTCTGTCAGGGGGCTGAGCTCTGTAAGGGGGCCAAGTTATGTCAGGGGTCAAGCTATGTCAGGGGGAAAGCTGTGTCAGGTGGCCAACTCTCTCAGGGGGCTAAGCTTCACCTTTTTAGGGGGCAAAAATCTGTCAGGTGGCAAAGTTCTGTCAGGGGACCAAGCTCTCCTTTCTTAGGAAGCCAAAATCTATTGGGTTGCCAAGCTGTCAGGGTGCCAAGCTCTCTCAGGGGGCCAAGCTCTGTCATATATGTCAAAATTTATTTTGATGTTTATCTCGAAATGACAATTTTGTTCCTGTGGATACACCAAAGCCGAAGATGGAAGCAAGAAACCATTTTATCGAGCTTTATTTTAATTAATTAGCGTGTGCTTCAACGCGTTAAAAGCCGAAGTAGTTGTTAATGTCAACAAACTTGTATATATGTCGACATATGACGTTTGTCAAAATTAAAAAAGAAGCCATGGCCTTTAGTGGGCTTCTAGTTTTGCCCTTTTTTCGTGTAACACCAAATGTTTCAGTTTGGAAATCCTGAGTTATTCTATATATAAATTAGCAGATACGAAGGTTAAATTATATGATACGGTAAAAGGTACGATATGCTGTGTTATGTATGATAAATTAAACATGATATGATACGAAACGGGACGATAAAACTTTATTTGATAATACTTGATAAAGTTTCTTTACTCCCTTCCAGCAAGGGGGCTCCGAGTTTGTCCCGGTCAAGGTGGGTCGCTCCACTCTCCAGAGCATGAACAAGGGGGAGGTGATTGTCAAAAGGTGGCCCCTCCCTCTTAAATATCAGTTCTACCGCTCTCTGATGCCTGACGTGTCAATCACCCTCTGTTCCTCGTGTAACAGGGTAAGTTTTTGTGATATAACAGAAAGAGTTAGGTGAGCTGATCAATAGGTACGCAGACTTAAACAGTAGGGCAACTGAAATTGACAAAAGTTGTGATAGAACAGAGCCACCTAACATCGGCAAACGATTCAAAACCCATCAACTACTAATGAACCCTCTTGGTAGCTGAATAGCTTGTTTGACTTTTTTAAGGAACTAAGCCGGTTTCTCTGTTGACGAATAGTCAAGTCTTTTAGCAATTAACATCATGGAAGAACTGATTAGAAAACTTATTCTTAGCGAACAAGGGTAAATAATGTGTGAAAGGATTGATGAATGAATGATTTAATGAAGAGATTGATGGACGGACATATGGATGAGTGAATGAATATTGGTCGGATTGATTGATGAATGAATGTATATTGGATAGATGAATAAATAAATAAATAGATAAGTAAGGTATAATTGAATGAGTGGATGGATGAAATGATTGATAGATGAAATGAACGAATGGATGATTGAATGAATGGATGAAAATGTATGGATAAAGGGATGGATGGATAGAGTTTGTAATGAATAAATGGATGGATGAAAATGAATGATTCCAAAAATGAATGAATGGATGGATGAAATGAATACATGAGCGAGTAAGTGCATAAATGAAAAGTGCAAAAATGAATACACATAGATCTGTATAATAAGAAATTCTTGGTTGCTCGCTCACTGTTCTGTTTCTGTTAACAGCTGTTTCACACGGATGACTATGAATTGCTGGTTCTTCAGAAAAATCATTGTCCTTTTTGTCGCAAGAAAGACGATCGGTTTAGTTAACTACCTGTCTTTGGAGGATACTGAAGAACGCACTGAAACTTGCGGTACATTCTCTTATGTACAGGAACTTGCGGTACATTCTCTTACGCACACGAGCTGTACAAGTCGAACGTTTCATAGCAACATTGCGAATCTGAGAGGAACTGGGTTCTATGGTAACAATTACTGACCAACAGCAAGCAAAGTTACAATCTTGAACTCAACTTTCTTAAAAAAATTTTTTTCAAACTGCAAGCAAAATTATAAAGTTGGGCAATTGGATTAAGGGCCGGTTAGCACTAACCCAGGTTTTTCCGAAGAACCGTAAGTCTTTCCTTAGAGAAGAAATAAGTGCTTGAATTTTGGCTTATCCGAGGGTTAAAATTAACCAGCCTTTGAACAACCCAGCCCTGAATGCTAATTGATTACAAAACCCCTGTAACTGGACTTTAGTAATCGCTGGGTAAACCAATCTGAACCGGACCGTTGATCAGAACCGAACCGTTGGTGAACCAATTAGAACCGGACAGTTGGTGAACCAATTAGAACTGGACAGTTGGTGAACCAATCAGAACTGGACAGTTTGTGAGCCAATCAGAACTGGAAAGTTGGTGAACCAATCAGAACTGGACAGTTGGTTGAACCAATTAAAACCGGAAACGGGTGAACCAATTAGAGCCGGAGTTTCCGTCTTTCTGAGCAATCAGTCATACGAGAAATGAGAAACTTAACTTCCTGCAGCAACAGTTCATTATCTCAAGAACGTTTTCTTTCGAATCGAAACACAGCATAAACGCTGTAAGGGATTTTGATGATCCAAGTTTTCTGTAAATACTTGTATGTTTTCAAACAGTCTAGGTAAGAGCTGGTTAGCCAAAATTTTAACGAAGGCAATGGATTATTGCCGAAACATGTCTGCGAAAAAACTCAAAGATGTTGTGTTATATGTTTTTTGTTTCAATCTAACGTTAACCCCAATCATCCTGTTATTAGTTTTTCGATTTCTGTTAGCTTTTGGCTGTGTTCACTTAGAATCCAGTTCCTCGCGGTTTGAAGTCGGAAGTGTTTAGTTACAGACTATGAGTTACATTTGCAGTTGAGTTTGCAGGAGTCGAACATTTCCTGGAAAATCCGGGAAGTTGGTCACATTTCCTGGAAAACTCCAGTAAAATGGAGCAAAACGAATGCCTCTAGGATTTTTAGGATTTTTAGTCTTTTTAGTAGTTTTAGAAATTCTTTTGATGGTACATATTTACAAACATTTCCGTTTCTTCAAAGAACGTAATAGACCAATTCCACTGTTCAGTCACGTGATCTGAGTTGAGTCAACAAAGATGGCGGCGAACAGTAGTGATGCAGGAAGAAGGCTCCTTGGATAAAATAATGCGTTACTTACCTCAACTTTCAGGAAATGAAATCGAAAAAGCACCTTAAAGGGTGTGGAAATGGACAAGCATCACCTCTTAACCGTTTCTTTTCACTTGAGTTCACTTGAGGCAGGATATCTTGCATTTTCTTATCCTTTGGAAAACTATGAAAGAAAAAATTATCTTTTGCCAGAACGTTAGAAAACGCAGAAATATTGGACCTTTGTGCATCATGATGCCTTTCTTGTTGTATTGTTTACCTTATTCAGAGCCACTTGACAGACTGTGACGTTAAGAGCGGCTCAGGTCTGTTCATGTTGTATGCCACCGGGGAAATGCCTGACCTAACCAAGGCGCATGACCCAACTAATGTAGATGAATTAAAATTACAAGCAGACGTTAGTTTGTCAGTGAGTGTAAATTGGGGTGCGTTTCTTTTGCTATGTCCAAAAATGGATTACTGTGTAAGGTTACATTCATTTTGGCGAAAGAAACAAAAAATTCGAAAAAAAAATTGTTCACCGATTCCTTTCTGCGAAAGAAGCGAAAATCCAAAAAGAGATTTTTCCCATCTAGACAACAAACAGTATTTTAGCGCTAAGCACACATGTACTTATTTCGAATCATTTCCAAAAAAAACCCACAAAATCATTAAGTTTAAGAATCTAGATTAAGGTTAAGCCATTGAATCCTCGTCTTTTACGTATTCATTGGAATCATAATCCTTTTTCGGATTTGACCAAAGAAACAAAAAATCCCATCTTGGATTTGGAATCCGAATTACGACTTTCCCAAAGATATGCACCCCGTATACTGATTTCATCTGTTCGGCGACGTACAACTATGTCTAAGTTGTGTTATTTGTTTTCCACTGTCTGACTAACGGCTATAAGTCTCAAGATTTGATTAAGAACTGAGCTTTGTGTTGCAACAAGCATTTTTGGAAAATATCTTAGAGAGATCCTGAATAGTTGTGAAGTTTATTTCCCGCTAAGCATACGAACCAGGAGTTCAGTTAGAACTCTAAACATATTTATATTGTTGTAAATATTTATACATATGATTATATTGAAAGTCAGCGTTGCATTGTTTTATTAAACAATAATAAAACGTAAACCTGTTGTACCGGGTTTGAATTCCACTTGTCTTTTTTCCTTCGTCCCCAAAGTCGGTGTTTGGTTCTGTCAATACAATCGATTCCCTTTAACTCAACTTCCAAGTTGAAATTGCAAATGGTTCGAGTTTTCAGGATTGCTAGTTACCGAGGGATGATTGCTGTAAATGTTTTACAGTTTTAAATCAATTTTGGTTCTGGTTAGAGCAAGGTTCGAGTTAGCGAGGGTACGAGCTATCGGAAGTTGAATGTACAACTTATCTATAGAAAAGTCTCTGTTTTGACAGCTGCCACTCAACGTTAGCGTTTGCGGTAGTTTGTGGTTATCGTTGCGATTGTGACCGAGGTCTTGCTTGTTGCGAGGTTCTGTTTTTGTGTTTCATTCCCTCTTTTCGTCTCCCGCATTTCCCTGGTGTTTCGCTGCCGAAAGCAGTGCTAGCGCACTAACTAGTATTGCAAAAAACTCATTCTCGTGGTCTGTTATTCCTTTTTTTTTATTACCAGAATCCTGCTCGACAAGAATAGTTAAAGGTCTTGTCTGTAAAGCAGCTACCGACGTCTCGTGAACTAACTACCAAAAAAAAACATGGGTCGTCCAATCAACTTCGTACACAATGTATGTCAAATCAACTTCGGTCAAATTTGGGTACTAGGAATTCTTTCCAACTCAACCTCTAGTGCTTTAATCAAGTCCGCTCACTCGTTTCCAGGGATTTTCCTTTCTCTTTGTCCCTAGCGACGGGAGGTTTGCAAACTTCAACTGTATCGAAGAAAGCTACTAAAAACATTTTTGAGCAAACTTTTAACCCTCTCTTTGAATTGTCTAGGTGTTGTCTCATTTTTTCTCGGAAATGCATCAAGAATTATAATCTCGTTTCCAGTCTTTTTCCCTTGAAAACGGAAGGGGAAGCTTTTCACGGGGTGGGAACGAAGTCGCAAAGATTGACGTCGAGGCGTGTGGACTGAGAAAAAAGCAAAATGTTCGGACTGTGCTTTGAATCTTTTGTGATTCTGGAGTCAATTTTTCTTCCTATACCTGTATTTACCAGTGTTTGGTAGCCTGGCTGAATCAGTAGCAATGGACTTGAACTAGTAAATCAAATGACCACATACCGTAGAATTCTGATAATTAGATAGCTTCCGATTCGACAACGAGTACGAGTTTTTCCCATTCGTCATACTACACGTGCTGGAATTGTGAAGAAATCACGCCATCTCGTTGCGTTGCCAAACTCTCGTAGTCCACGCGCCGAGTTATTTTGCAAATCTCGTTGTAAACAAGACGACGACGACGAGTTTTGGCACCACAACGAGATGGAATAGTTTGGAATATTTAAACATAAAGTTGAACTTAGGGGGTAGGTATCTTTTAAACTATACAATTATACTATACGAATTGTATATATATGTTTAGTATATACAAACCTTAAATGGCGAAATCTGATTGGTTCGTTATCTCGGGCTATTCAGCATTATCCACTCGGGATAATGTTTGTGTCAAAATGGCGGCGGAAAATTCTCATTTTGCAACTGTCACATACGATGAAATTTTGCAAATACAGATAATTGCAATTCCAGAAAATATCAAGAAAGCAACAAAATATGCACTGTATGCTTTCAAAGTAAAAAGCGCTTTAATATTCAAACAACTCAAACTAAAACAACAATGACAATGTTTACGACTTTTCAAACAGTGCTCTTTAAAATCACG
>JAOBRD020524178.1:0-34079 GCA_027575215.2 Hydrozoanthus sils | reverse complement strand
ACCTTTGTTACATTTAGGACCAATTGTTGTTACATTTAGGACCTTTGTTACATTTAGGACCAATTGTTGTTACATTTGTGCCTTCAACAGCCCGGTCACACCAATGACTGGGGCAGTTTCACGATAATCGCACGCAACCAAGACCTCCTCTCACGTAAGTTAGAGAGTCGATTTATATCCAT
The DNA here is from genome assembly GCA_027575215.2 of Hydrozoanthus sils. NCBI lineage: Eukaryota > Metazoa > Cnidaria > Anthozoa > Zoantharia > Hydrozoanthidae > Hydrozoanthus > Hydrozoanthus sils. Next base: position 33,897 of record JAOBRD020524178.1, on the reverse strand, counting down.
TAGATCAAAGAGCCCTGGGATGAGCCGGGAAGCGCTGCTCGGCTGTTCAACATCATATTGAGAAAACTCCACTTCGTATTGACAAAGGGCTCTGGATAGAACTCGGGAGCTCTGTATTTGCTGAAGTTATCCGACTGGTGTAACCAAGTAAAACTTTTTTTTTTTTCCTATATAGATATTTCGTTTCATTACTTTTAAACCTCGAATATTGCGTTTCTGGCGTTCTGATTGGTTCACTTAACCTGTAAGTTATATCAGCTCTTATATCCCACCCAATAATTTTCCTGCAATCTCATTGGATAAAACTCGTCATGTGGCATGTGGTACAAATCGGAAGTAGGTCAGCAGCCAAGATACTCCTTCCAATTTGATAAATGCCTTGCAATTTTGTCGGCAATTTTTAATAAAAACAACAAATGTTATTTTTCAAAGTTGGAACAAGTTTAACCGATAGAAAAGAAAATCAATCGTTTCGCCGAGTCATACAGCAAAGCAAATTAATTTAAAAATCCCCGGTTTCAAAGGCAGTGCCAGACGGCGCAAAAAGGTTGACAGAGTAAGCCGTAAATTTTGATGAAGTTAAAAAAGCTACGACTCCGCTTTCGTTAACAAGCTAAACTAAATCTATCAAGTCTCTAAAGGTCTGTAAAATAGTTTAAGCATAAAACTGAGAGTTGACATTCCATCCAACTTCAATTAGCGTGAAGAAGAAAGAAATTTTTATCACTGCAATTGCATTCCGAAGTTATTCCGAAGAAAAAACAATTGTGAGGGTTATAAAACAAACAAATCTTTTTTGGTTCACTGGTATATCGGAGGGCGGATAGAGTGTTCTCAAAATTTCTCAGTTGCTCTCGAAGCTTCGCTTCTCGGCCAACTTTGGCATTTTTCGGACAATCTATCAGCCTCGGACATATACCAGCTGCCGGAATGGGTTTATTTACTAAATATACCGATATGATTTGTGTACAAGTTGTATAACTTTCAAGTATCAAAGTTTAAGAAAGCTCACTAAATTTAATAGAACTGTTATTACATTCGCGCTTGTTGTATATGAGGACTCATGTCGAACACACACTCCTAATCAATATAATTGTTAATTATTTCTCTTTTACGGAAATTGTTGAGAAGCAAGCCTACAAATTAACTGTCGCCATATTGCAAAAAAAAAAAATTACGTCACATTAGCCGATCAAAACGCACAAACGTTACTTACGCCATTCAAAGTAACTCCATAGGTCGGCGACAACATTCACACAGTCCATAAACCATTCTTCTGTTGTCAAAAGCTACTGTACAAACACACACTAGTAGAAGATCTAGAGCTGACTCAAAAGTTCCCGCCAAAACATTATTTTGCTGAGCACATAAACTCATTCCGCGTCAGTCTCAAATACAACTTTATTTCTTCGACTTACAAATATTTACAGTGAGTTTTCTGTTTTTCTGCCATTTTCTTTGTCTTCAACCTGTGTGTTTGCCAATTTGTCTCTACCACCATCTGTAGTGTGCAAATGCTCTGTTGGATTCGGCCATGCGATGTAAATTCCTTTTTCTCTTTATAACAGTCCCCTATAAATGTAAAGCGATATCAATTTGGGTTTTAGGTCAAAACGATCAATATTTAACTATTAGGCATTTCACACTCATGCGCAGTGTGTACATCCTGCTGCTTTGGCGGGCCCCAGGCCTTACAAATATCACCGAATCCTGTCGTCCTGCCAAAACATTATGAATTACAATAAGCTGAAACTAAGTCCTTTCTAAAGTCAGGTGGCTCGTATGGCCGGCGCTTATTTCCGGTTTCTATAGTGTTTAGCAGATGAGAGTCTTTGACTCCCCCTGGACATGACACTAATCTGTCGCAGGTTAGCCCCCAGCAGAACTGGTACTCATTTATACAGCCGCTGACATGAATTACAATACAAATGCAAAAACAATTTTGCGGCCCGGCAAAAACAGTGGGATATACGCACTATGCACGCGTGTGAAAAATCTTATGAAATCTACTGCTTGCTCCTGTGTCAAAGGTACCAACTATTAGAAAATCCTGAGCTAAAACAATAAGCTACAATGTGTGCAGCCTCCGACTTAGAGCAACAAAATATCTTATAAGTTAAAAGAGATTATCTAAGCAAGACTTTGCGGACCTCTTTTGTTTTGTCTAGAGTTCCTCTAGTTTAGTACAAATAATTTTAAGAAACTTTAAGTGAAACCTAACTAAGGGACTATATCCCCCCCTATCCCCACCAATCTACCCCTATACCAACCTCGTTATCATAAGCATCCAAGAGTTCTTTTGCTAACTTTTGATACATCCGAGCATTCCTGGATCCACTTTGGTCACGTGCTGCAGTGATAAGCCACTTTATAGCGAAAAACCGTCGGCGAGCATCGCGTAGAGGCGATGGTACCTGACAAGGGAACAAGATATAAGGTTAGGTTGTCATCAAAGTTAAAATTTAAAAAGTAAAAAAGAGCTCACGTTTACACTCTCCTATTTTGCATTTAACACATCTTGATGGAAAACTTTAGAAACAGAATTTGACATTTGAAAACAAAGAGAACTCGTATTTCGAAAAAGGTTGATCTACTCTTTGATAAGAAGACGGCTGAAAGTCATTTACATATAATATTGCCATAACGTCAATTTTCGAACCCAATATGAAAACTCAGTGCAGAAATAAATATATATATTTCAAGCAGAGCGAGTTAAATATTTGCAAAGGGAAGGTCTTTGCTATGAACTTCCACAGCCGCTCTAGATGCATCGTTACAGTTTACATAATTCAGAACTTTGTACTTATATCAAAGCCTAATTTTTTTTTCTTAATTTGCTACCCAAGCGAAAGGTATAATGAAATGGTTGACAGCTGGTGTTCTTAAAATTGTGGATGCATTTCCATTCAAATGGTACCAAATTCATTGGTCATGTATTGTTTTATTCCTGCCTTGAGGCAGTTATACTTATATATTCATATGCATGACTACTTCCATGGCCCTCTGCTGCCTGGGTAATACCTATTAACTATTGACTATGTAGAGAAATCTTGAAACCTTTTCTTATTTAGGTGTAACTGAACACTCACCACAATTTCATTAAACCTGAGACATATATACAGTGAATCTAAAATACCACAATTATCACTACTAACCTGATACACCCTGCCAGCCTTTCTCATGGGAATCACCCCAACAACTGGTTGGCAGTTAGCCACAGCTTGGTGGAATATGGCCAGTGGGTCTGTTTCCACCTTCTCTGGCTCGGATGATAACCTCTTCCTAACAAATTAACATATAGTAGTTCTCAAGATCCTAAATAGAAAATTTATGCCTCTTTTTGGTGTTTGTAGTTACAACTTTTAAATTAATAGGGTAGAGACAGATGTTAACACTTGATAGACCTGGGCTGTTGTTCAAAGGTTGGTTAACTTTAAACCTGGGTTAAGCCAAATTTAAGCATGAAATTTTTGTCTAATGAAAAGTTTACGGTGTTTATAAAGTACTGTTCAAATTTTCCAAAATACTTGTCAATTCCAACTCAATCCTGGAAACATTTAACCCAAAGTTAGGGAAAATCAACCTTTGAACAGTTACTGTATGTTGTATGCACATTATTTGCATACAAATGAAAACAATACTGTTAAGACCTGTAAGTGGATACTAGGTAACCAGGCAAGGTTTGGTTGCTCAGCACTAACAAGTAGAGGATCATTGAATATCTCAACAAGTTCCATGTGGATTTCAAAATTTAAGACAAAAACATCATTCTGTAACACTACAGATGTTTTAATTATTTTGTTTTCTTCACATGGATCTTGATGAGATACTCAATGATTACATTTTGTTACACCTGTTGATTAGCCCATAATTAAGAGGGCTGGATGTTATGGGTTCAAATACAACTTAATATTTAAACCCACAACCTCCAGTCATTCTGGTCTTTTCAAAAGGGGCTGTATATTGAAATTAAGTTACTGCACCAACTACAAATTATTTGCAGTAACTTTTATACAACAGTATCAAAAAGTAAGTAACAAATTTGCTCAGCTACAAAAAGGAGAAAGCTCTACAGTATTTGATGAATGTACATACAAAGATGCTTGAAACTGCTACAGCTGACCCTACAGCTGATGATTTTAAATCCCGCTTATTCGAACAAACTTTTTGTTTCCCATTAAAGTTCAAATTAATGCATGGTGTTACACAGTACTGTACTGTATGCATATGGTAACACTAAATTTCGTCTTCATGAATTCTTGGTATGTATTCAATAAATATTGAAAGATAAGTACGCAAACTACCAAATCTATAAAAACTTACTTCTCCATCTGTTTCTGCTTGATCAACTCAAAGGTCTGTAATCACAATGAAAGAGTAAAAGGGTGGAAAAACAAGCTATCGAAAGATTAATTTAAATCAATGATCTAATAAAATAATGCATTTCACAGAATTTTATACAAGTGCCAGGGGTCCTTAAGAAATGGATAAGGATGGTTGGCAAGCAGTTTTGAAACTGATCTTACATATGAATTACAACTGACTTGAAAGTACATATTTCCGACCTCAAAGTAATTGATACCTGGATTTTTTTGGTCTGACTTTTGGCCAAAGGGATTTTTTTGAGCCTATGGAAGTTGCCAGGAATTTTTGAGGTTGCAAAGAAAAAAAAAGAAAGGAATAATCAATGCAGTAACATATAAAGTAAAATTTACTGGATGTGCTAAAAAAGGTATTTTTTGGGTAGACAAATTCTGAAGTTTACATGTTTAGGTATAAAAAAGGAATCTTTGTCGGACCTCCCCCCCCCTTGCTACCATTAAAATAAAATTATGTGAGTGGCCCCCCTGAGGTACAAGAGCTTCGTCAGTACAAAAGATAAACTACGCTAGCTCAGAAAAAATAAATTAATGTTTAGACCCAGTTGTGGCAGAAGATAGTAACAATTGAAAATAAACTGGTTGGTGCTGATACTTATTAATATGAAACTTGATTATCCACCAAAACTCTGCAAAAGGAATTATGAACTTCTACCAAACGTCTCATAGCATTATTACAGAGTGATAAGAATTACAAAAGGCACTTATTTGACTCTCTAAGGGATGAAAGAGTTAAATTAAAACTTTTTTACTCACCTTTGTCATAATGGTTTGTGATAAGGACTTCTTACCATCCCACATCATACAATTTACAAATTTACTATGAAACAATTTAGAAAAAAATAAATATTCAATAAATTGAACTAATAAAACTCATTATTATATTAAATTTATTGTTTGTATACATACAAGAAGTATCACAGACTACTCAAAATGTAGTGTTTAAATTATCTAAAGCATTTTACAACAATGTTTTTCAATGCTACAAATTTCTTTATAGAATGTTTACATAATAGATCTTTACATGGCTACTTTTGGAAGTGGAACAAACCAACAGATGTTACAAGGAGAAAAAATATGACTCTTTTCTCTCTAAACTGAGAAATGTTCAATGAGAAAACAGTGGGTCTAAAGACGGGTAGCTAGCTTAGAAACGATGACACTGAAAATCATTCCACCAAATTGTATGCATACATACAAAGAAATTCCTGGGGTTGACAAATTACCATGATTGTAAGTTCTAATTTGAGTGCCAAAAAAATAATAATAGATTTACAAAAATGAAACTGATGCAAAATCATTGATTTCTTACATAAAGGCAAATGTTATCAAACTGATTGATAATAATAGTGGATCAAGGATTTGCTTAACTACAGAATACCCTGCCACTATGGTAATTTATTTAATTTATTACTGCACATTCCTCACTCTATAAAATTAGATGCGCATTACAACCAAGAACAAAAGATGGCACTAGGTGGCAGGATATTCTGCAGTTGCTCCCAAGGATTTTCAAGTTTATCTCTTGGTGTCTTCTGTGCACTTGGGAAATCCTTTAGAAACAAGCATCGATCATAGACATGCTAACTTCTCTAAAGTGCTTTGATATGCTGTTGGTTAGCATATAATTATTGCATTGAACCCACTGCTTAATTACTCACCTGACCAGCTCATCATGAAAGATTGATGGTACAGAGTGAGAATCTGCAGCCTTTGGAACCTCAACAATTTCTTCCTCATCTCGGCTGAAATGTAAATAAAGCATTAGTTGTAAAGTCTGAAAATTTTTCCATTATCGTCAATGATGTACTCAACTTTTGATCATAAAATTATATATTATTTGCACCTCCTTTAATTTGTGCTTACAAACTTTGGCAGACAAAAACTGTACCAAAATCAAAATTAAACAGTTAATAAAAGAAATAAAGGCCTCCTACATCTTTCTTAAACTTATTTAATTGATTAATGTTAATTTTAAATTGGACATTTTCAGAAGGAAAGAAATAGTGTGAACAACTTTCGGTAAATTTTTACTGATTGCGAGATTAAGGACACTAATCTTCCAAGTGATTATATAAGTTTTTAAACTTTCTAGACAAGCATTCCTTCTCAGAAAAAAAGCTTTTCACAAGCACTGAGGTCAATTTTCAGGCTTTGAAATCTAATTCTTAACTATATAATTATGCAGCACTAATAAAAAGTACAGCACATTCATGAAAGCTTAGGAATAAACAAGACTACAAACTGTTGACTCTTTTTAGCTATGTGTATTTGCTTGTCAGTTTTTCCCAAGTTCATTTATTCAATTTCTTAGTAACCCTTTCAGTTCCAGTCAATGCATGAATGTAAAACATATTACATGTTTTCTCCACCTTACATGTCACACCAGGGCCTAAAATATTTTTTGTATGGAGGCTGGCCATGCTGACCAGAAACCTGGTTTTAGTTCAGACATGTCTCATTCTTGGCTGGGCATCTTTTTTTATTATTGTCCAAACGAACAATTTTATATTTACACAAATGCAAGACTAAGTCTCTCATGCATGTTACAAAATACATGTTCAAGAATGATAGGTGCATTTCCTGTCCTGTCAAATAACTATTTGCAACAAAACATCTTCACAGGTGTGGCGACAAGTATTTTTCTATTTACGTGTTTTTTTTTAAATAAACAGCTAAAGCTTGTTAGCTTAGTAGCGCATGTTGTAGAACATTATCAGTTTATCAGCTGGTTGATGCCAGATGCATTGTACAGATCAATGACAAAAAAAATTAATGTTCATTTAATAATCTCAACAACAGTTTACTCACAGGCTTTAAAAAAAAGTGAAACATGCCTGACTGGTCAACATGACCCAGGGGTCCAACTTGACTATTTTTATGATGGGGGAGGGGGGCCACAGGATTTTTTGGGGTCTGAAATTTTGGCTTGAGGGATTTTTTTGGGTTTGTGAATTACGCAAGGACTGTTTTGAGCTGCCAAATTTGGCAGAGATTTTTTTGCATCTTGTAATCTGGAGCAGTGCTTACTATAGGTAATTTTGACTTAAATGATTTAGGAACTTTTTTTGGGAATGCCAAAATGTAGGGATTTTTTTGCACGGCTAAGGAATTTTTTTTGGATATAAAAAAATCCCCCTGTCATAAAAATAGTTGAGTTGGGCCCCTGGGCAACATGATCTTTTGTCTGGCCATGTCACCATTCTGGCTGGACATTGTCTATTGCCAACCATTATCTTAAACCCTGTAACACATACAAGACATTTGGTAGTAAGCAAATACAGCAAACCAGCTGAAGATGATTGGCAAAAGTCCCTGAAAACTAGTTAATGAAAAGCGTTAGCTCTAGTTTGGAGAATTATCCAATACAAAGTTGGAACTACTTACAACTTCTTGGCTTTTCTCTGGGCTGCTGATGTTAATGATCTTGAAATAATGAATGGCCTGAACAATCTGTTAATAACAGAAATTCGATAATCACTATACTCAGTCTGAATCAATGATACAGTATAAGCAGCACCACAGGCAACATCTGCTTGGAGACTCAAAAAAGTTATAAAGTTTTAAGCTTATTAAACCGCAATAAAAACTTATCAAACGCTATAGCAATAAAATCCGTGGTGGGGTCAAAATAATACTGAAGAATGTGTGAACTGTTAACGCAGTTTGACAAATTTTTCGTACTCACCCATGCTAGATTATGCATTCGAAGCTATTGATCTTCTGACAAAAATTATGGAGATAAATTCTCGAAACCACTGTTAGGGTTAGGAGTAATGGTCAGGTGTTGGGGTAAAGATTGTATCTTTCGATTCCCGAAAAAGAAGTGTGGAGTTTGAAAATGTGAAATTTGGCGGCCATTACTGTATGCATAATCAAGTACGGGTGAGTACAGAAATATTACCCGCAGCTTTTAAAAGAGGGGCAGACAAGTTTGTCGTAACCTTTGGATTATCTACATAAATTGTCACGTGTACATATGTTTCAAACTAGTGTACAGCAAAGAGTTGAGTTGGAGGGGGCAATTGGTAAAAATACATAAATCCTGCCAACTCAAAGTAGTTAAGTTCAGCTGCTAGTATCATATCATTTTGTAATTAAAATGAGAACGTTTGACTGTAAGTAAAGACTTGCTACTATAACTTCAGTTTGTGATTAGCACATAGAGTACAGTGTCACTAAACATTCACGGTTCAAGCAAAAATAGGCTCAAAAACATTTACAAGACAAGTTTATTTCATAACACTTACGTAGAAAAACTTGCTCTGCAGTAATTTCTTCCACTATTACAGGTAATTTCCCTAAATGAGGAGTTGTATTGCTTTGCAAAGCAGCTTAGAATTAACTTTCGCCATTTTTCCGCCATCTTGTTTCTCGCATCCGGGTCAGCGGAGATTTTTTCGTTCCCAGGCTACCCGGCCACAAACGAGCGCTGTCTTCATCGTCTTTATCCTAACAAAAGTAGTTTTGAGAGTTTTTAGCTCTAGGAGTTTGTGGGTTAACGGGCAATAAAACTCGAAGTCCAGGCCCTTTGTTGCTCAGTTTAGCATAGTCTGTGAACAGGCTCTCTGTTCGAGGAAAGGGGGCTGACTCGCCCTCGATACAGTTTTCCTCTTTCCTCACACAGACAGCCTGTTTAGCATGCATGGGGTATATTGCCATCCGGAACCCACGGTTCGACGGTAACTGACCATCATTCATGCAGCTAAGTAATTTAATTAAAAATAATAAAAAAAACAATACATTATTGAAAGAACTTATTTTACTTATCGAAACTGTATGCTGCGCAAAAGTAAAAAAAAAAAAAAACGGGGTGGGGGCAAGCTCAGCAATGGGCAACTCTTTAGGATTTTTTTAAAAAACCATTTCTGGAATGTACCCAATCTTATGAAATTTGCTTATAATTATAAAGTGCCACGGAATCAGAAACATTTAATTTATGTTTTGTCAATTATTTTTGGCAAACTCACTCACAGAATTCATTTTTGTTATTTGGACAAAAATAAATCAACAATCAATACAGCTGGCCTGTCGGAACAAATTTGATTTGGGGGGTGGGGGGGAGGATTGCGAGAATACGAGCATAGCATAGAAGCGCAGTCAGTGTTACATTCAAAATTATTCTAACAAAGAAACTATGATTGACAAGAAATTATTGCCCCGCTTCCGACAGCCCTGATACAGAATACATATCTAATAATAATTTTTTTTATAAGCAGGCGATCCCCCCCCCCCCCCTCTTTTGTTGCTCCATCGTTAGAAACCTTCCAAGTAATTTGTGCCGCGCGTCTTTGTTTTGTATAACCCTAATTATGAAATTTGCAGCCACCACCCTTAATTATTTAAATACAAACATATCAAGCTTTAGGTTCACTTTTGGCGATTAAGGCTGTAATTGAAACGTTCCTTATAAGGCCAAAATTTTCTTAGGCCATTGTTAATAACAACAAAGGACCGGAAGCTATTAAGCGCTCCCGAGAAAACACCGCGAAGTTCAAATCTCAACTTCGGCTCTCAAGCTGTGACAAAAAAAGTTTTGTTGGGGGTAGTGACAAAAAGTTCTTGCGCTGACAATATAGCTGCGTAACGGGGTGGGGAAGGGATTTGAACGCTTTTGAAAATTTTTGTACTCACTTGTTCAGCTCATGATCAGGTGAAGTATAAATCAGATCATATAGGTGTATGTAAACAAGTCAAACTTTTCCCTATTCATTATCAAATGTTGTCAAGTGAACGAAATCAATTCGGTGTGATATAAGTTCTTTACTTCTTTACAAGAAGGAGTTGATGTCATCTTTTAGTAAACCCCTCAACGTAAAAGAATTTTCTGCTAAAGAGAGCGATGTCAGTTTCTTATTTACTTTGAATCTAATAAAGAGTAATGCCTTTTTAAGTGAGATCGTGTAATTTCGCTAGACATTATTTCGTTGCGAACTAGTGGTTGTTCAGTCAATAAAATTTGCCCCGATACGTTTATTTACTCTTGCCACTCTTGGCCTAGCTTGCCTTCTCCTCCCAAAGAAATAAACCGCGTTTCTGTTAAAGGGTGAAACTCGTTGAGTGGGTCTGAATTGTATATATTTTTTGTTTCCCGAAGGGCCTCAGGTGAGCAATCTTTTGCATGAACTTGAATTCAAACAGTTCACACTGCCACGCGTTGCGGTTCGTCAAATATATCTTAAGTACTGCTTGTGTAATTCATATTCATCTCAAGGCCATTTTTGTTGAAAAAGGTGATTCAGGTATATAGAAAAAGTCACAGCTAACTCTCGATTGATTAGTTAGTATATGCTATTAACATATCACTATGGCCAAACATTTATGAACCTTTTGTTAGCGACACCGTTTACTTCCAAGGTGGGACTTACTTTGAGCCGTCGGTTTATTGTTCAACTGCTTATTCGTTAACTCAAAAACAATGGTTGGGCAACAGGTGCAATTGAAAAAGAGCAATTAAATTCGTCTGCGAGAATTGAACTCACTTACAACCTTTGCAGGCAAAAGCTACAGATTGCTCTAGAGAATTTCTCGAAAATGTATTCAAAGTTGAAAATCAATAGATCGCAGTGTAAAAAACGCTTACGGCCGTACCAGATGTATCAACCAGATATTTATCACATTCACAATCAGAAAACCTTAATGGACGAACTTGCGAGGCTGAACAACATTGCGCGTGAAAAGAACATGGAAGTGGCTCTTGCGATACAAGCGAAGCAGGCGGCACAAGACGAGTGTCTTTGAACTCCATAGAAAATGGTTAAGTTTGGAAGCGGAACAGATCCCAAAAATGATGTTTAATAAAACCCAGAAAAGCTACTGGGAGGTCGGAAAAACAACGCTCAGCAAGAGACGCTCAAAAATCCGCGAAACGAGTAAGTAAGTAGCCTTCGTTGAATACGTCTTTTTTAAGGGAGGCAAGGCAGTAAGGTCTTCTATACTCGTCTGTTATTTGCAGGAACGGTGCAGTTTCCACCCGTATATGGCGCCCATATCCTTAAGTATGTGATAAAATAATAAATAAAAATGGTCGTGCATCAACATTCATCGTTTCCGATCGGAATTCGAATTAAAGGGGTTATACTATATGTTAAGCCACTTAAAAAATATCCCGGTTTGTAATCAAAATTTTCAAATATTTCAGTGAGGGCGGGCGCGCGCGCGCTTTTTCTTTTGTTTACTTTTTGGGTCTGTTTAGGAGAAAATCTACACCGCTCACTAACACACTAATGCCCCGTTCACACCAGACCTTAACCGTGGTTAAAATAAACTTAGCTAAACAAGGCATTTTTTCACACTGCATGCGCGTGTAACTAAACTGCAAGGGTTTAAGCCTTGTTTAACTAAACTGCAGTCGGATAGGTAGTTAAGGTTGTTTAAAAATGGCGGCCAAACGCCGACGGTCGTAGAAGTCTGGACGTCAGTAGTCTTAAGTGTTGGGGGGAAAGTAAAAAACCTCAAATGCCTAACAACATGTAACATGAATTTAAAAAAAACATTAAAAACAATATTGAACGACATTAGCCTCCATTTATGAATAATAAACTTGAGAAGACAAAGCGTGCAAAAACATACACTGATGTCCGCCTAACCGCCGTTACAAGATGGCTGTTCACAGCCGTCAGAGTACATTTTTCGACGAGATGGACAATATTCTTGGCGACAATCCTAACTTCAGGGCGGCCGTGATTGGGGCATGAAAAACAATCATTGCCATATTAGATCACGTAGTGCAAAATTATTACAGAACCATTGTATAATTTCGACTGTACTCGACTAACGCTTTATTTTGAGCATTTCAGCCCATTTTTGTAGACGTTATAAATTTTTATAGCTTTTTCTAGACGAACAATTTCGTTATTTATACACACTTTTCTAGACTGTCCTTACTTCAACATTGTCCGCCATGTTTGTTTACAATTTGTGTACAAGCTAAGTCCTTCAGAGGCGAGGGGTGGGTGGTGACACTCCAAAACGAGGTAGTTAACTAAACCTGATTTGGTGAGAACCCTTTTCGAAATCAACCCAGTTTAACTAAACATATTCAAAACTAACCATTAGAAACTGATGTGGGTTAGTTGGTGTGAATAAGGCATTAGTTTTGATATGATCCATATTACTATTATAATCTCTCACTCGTTTATATTTTTAAGGTAGTCTTTGACAAAATGCCGCGACCCGAATTGCTTGTCACTTTGTTTATTACTATATACAAAATTTAAACGCTGAAATATTAAAAAACATAGTAAAAATCCAAAAGGCTAAAAGTGCAAAATCTAAGTTTATTGTTATTTGTTTTGCAAAAAAGAACAATTTGTCGTTTTTTTCCTCATACATTTCTTTTGTTTAAGAAATAAAAAAAAGTTAATGGGAAATATCGCTGGTAATTATCAGTGCGCGCGCTGATTATAAACCGCTATTTTTCTTAAGGCCGGCGCACACTTGAGGTAAATAGCTGAGCTGTTTGCTCGCGAGGCTGTTTGCTCAGCCGTTTCCTCACGTGTGCGGCAAATTTTTTTTGTGAGAAATTCGCCTCGCAAGATCGTGAGGACAGAATAAAACATGTTTGATCTTACACTCTCGTGAGGCGAATTTCTCACAAAAAATTTGCCGCACACGTGAGGAAACGGCTGAGCAAACAGCCTCGCGAGCAAAGAGCTCAGCTGTTTACTTCAGCTCAAGTGTGCGCCGGCCTTTAAGGCGGCGAAATACGAGATACAAAAAAAACCTCAACTTGTCACGCAACATTGTTTCGTTGCATGTTTTTGGTTGGTGTTTCCCGTTTTTCAACCTGTGTGATCAACTTTGCGTGCAACAAAAACATTTGTCGCAGGTTGAAGAAATACAGCGCGTTGATTGGCTGATTTGCCTCTTGTGTATCCAAGCTACACCGAACAAAGCGCGCGCAGTTATTTTGCTGGAATTATTCGCCGATGAACCAAAAAATAAACAAAAACGCAAAAAGAGGGACTAATCTGGCGTGGATATTTAAATCTGTGCTAACCAATCAGATGCGAGTATGGGCGAATTTGTTGCGTGACAAGTTGCGAGTTTGATGAAAATCGAGAAACAAAGCCAAAATTTGTTGCTCAAAAGTAGACCCGCGCTCTACTTTTTGCAACAACTTTCATCAACTTGCAACAAATCTTTTTGTTGCGCGCCAATTTGATCACGCGAGGTGAAAAACGGGAAACAACGACCAAAAACATGCAACGAAACAATGTTGCGCGACAAGTTGAGGTTTTTTGTATCTCGTATTTCGCCGCCTTAAGCCGTGGCTACACGAAGCAACATTACATGCAACGTTGTGCGCAATGGAACAATTTCACCGTATAGCCACCTTTGGAATTGTTGCACGGAACGTTGCGCGAAGTAGAAACCGATCCTACTCCTGCAACACGCAAGGTTTCACCGCGTGACTACACGAAGGGTTTCACCGCGTGGCTACACGAAGGGTTTCAGTTGCGCACAACGGTTTCACCGCGTGACTACACGAAGGGTTTCAGTTGCGCACAACGGTTTCACCGCGTGGCTACACGAAGGGTTTCAGTTGCGCGCAACGGTTTCACCGCGTGACTACACGAAGGGTTTCAGTTGCGCACAACGGTTTCACCGCGTGGCTACACGAAAGGTTTCAGTTGCGCGCAACGGTTTCACCGCGTGGCTACACGAAGGGTTTCAGTTGCGCGCAACGGTTTCACCGCGTGGCTACACGAAGGGTTTCAGTTGCGCACAACGCTGCATGCAATGTTGCTCCGTGTAGCCACGGCTTTAAGTGGCCTTAAGATTGGGATTATTTTCATAGCAGCGTTGATTACATAATGAGTGTTTTCGAGTAGTTAAAATAAGTTACACAAAATTACAACCTTTTGACTTTTTTTGTGTGTTTTACTTCACCATCTGACATTTAGGTCTGCCTTTTTTTTTTTTATAATTGTTGTAGCTGTACATCTGAACAGTTAAATATATTATTTTCTGACCCAGGAACTATCCCTATTCATATTTCTTTGTTCAAAACTCTTTCCCCGCTAGCTAGTCTGTTATACATTTGTATATACATGTGCATTTTTTCTAATTAGAAAATGAGTAGAACGAAACTATAGAAATCGCCCCTGCTTCATTTAATTTTCATTCTCAGCTCCGTGCAGGTGAATTTTAGCTTATTAGGTAAACTTGACATAAATACATCTTTGTATATTTTTGTACAGCTATTTATTTCTGTCGTGTGTTTTCAAGCTGTTAACTCGTTTCTAGTGTGTGAAAACTGGATTTAAAAAAAACCCCTAAAATCTTATGATAAGCAAAGTCACTCAATTCTTAAGACCACCGTGCACAAACTACAATGGTGATGAAAATGAGGTTTTGAGGGGGTTGGGGGATGATGAGCTTCGGCACGAACTATTTTTCGAATATCCAATCATGGGGAAAATATTAAAAATCAAATGAACGGCTTTCTTACGAAAAGACGACGAAAAAAGTCAAACGCACCTAACATCTAGCACTACAGTTGCGAGTGCTCTGGGTGCCAAATTCAACGCAGTTCTATATGAAAAATGTAATTTCGGGATTGAGCAATTTCACTATCGCAGTAAAACTTGATCACTAGTGGCATTTGGATTGGCACATGGATTTTAATATTCTTTTGTTTCTATTCAAACTAGCTCTATTAGCCTCAGCTTCAGGTTATGATTCCCAAAAGTAGGGCGAACTTGAAAGTAGACAAAATGTTATAATCACGATTATCACCCCATCATCATCATCATGAATACCATCATCACCTACAACTTCATCATCTTCACCACCATCATCACTACTACCATCATCATCATCCTCACCATCACCATCATTACTACCATCATTATGATCACCGAAACCACCATCATCATCCTCACCATCGCCATCATGATCACCATCATCATTATCATCATTACCATCACCGAAACCATCATTATCCTCACCACCACCATCACGATAACTATCATTACTACCATCATCATACCACAACCATAACTATCAATATTATCACCACCACCATCATCGCTTACATCATCATCATTACCACCACCACCATCACCACCACCATCATCATCATCATCATGACCATCGTAGTTCATCGTCTAAGTTCAAGTATACTCCTAACCCTTTTATATTAACCGATTCTGGGTTTTCGGAGAGCAAATTTCTGGCACTCGCTTTCTTGTCTTGTGTTTCAAGGTTTCTCAGTTTTGGTGTTGTCATTGAACCAAAGTTTCCCTTAACTATAAACATAAAATAGCGCAAACATATATGCGATTTACACGAGTGCATTCTTCTTGTGAAAATGATATACACTAAAACACATGTACGCACTAGTCAAATAAAACGTTACAAATACATTTGCATCTTCTTAAGTAGTATTCATGTATGGATATTTACACCGTATATATTTAACACTGTTCAAAGAATATATTTTCCTTTAAATTACGTCTACTAGTATACGTGAAGTAATCCTCGATCTTCCCCTGTGCTCTATATTACCAAACATTAGTTGCTACATAAAGTATCAACTAACTTACATTGTATTTCATTGATTTTAAAGTAGAAGTCTGTTCCTCCACCAAATTTTGTAATAAAACAATTCGCTTGCACATCAAGCTAGGTTCACTTTGTCCAGCTGGTTTTCTGGAACTCAAATTTCCAAACTCGAAAAAAATTGAAGTGTTTTCTGGCAGTTGTTGAAATGGTGAAAGTTTTCTAAGCTTAACTTTCAACAACTGCAAAATGATTTACTTAAATATTGGTTAATGGCTGTTTAAAAATAGCCGATAATATGCTTAGTTCTCGCAAAACCATCTCTGGCTAAATAATCGTTAAGGATAGAAGGATTGCCGACATTTTCCCGTCTGGCCAATTAAAATCTCTGAAGGCAGTTGACCAGCAAAATTAAAGCCTGGAAATATATTCTTTGGTATATCATATATAGTTTTTTATATATATGATATGTTGATATATTCGTATATTTTACGGCATGGAATGGAATACTCGCTCACAAATGGAGCACGTCAGGTGTTGTTCCTTTTAAGAATGGCGACGTCAGGCGTTTATCGTGAAAGTACACATAATGCATACATGTCTTGCGCTAAGCTATAGCAAAGTGCAAGTGGTGCTTTTGGGAGGAGTGGTAGCGGTGCCATTTTGTACGACTCTACCCCGCGCAACGTTGGATTCTTCACTTACGATCTTTGCGACGCGTACTACCGCCTGGGCCGCCGCATCGCTATTCCCGTCCACTACCGCCTGAGCCACTTCTGCGGCAGCGGCGGCCGCTTTGATTCCGGCCGGTGAATTGTTCGACTTTGAAATATGTTGAGCCGTCGCTCCTGCGACAGCAGCTGCTACTGCGCTTGCTGCCATGCGCTTGATTTGCCTGGTTTCTTCATCATCTGTATTTGGTTTGGAGTTCATTTCCTCTTCTGAGAAGTTTACCGAGTTTTTCTTCTTCTGTTTCTCACTGCTTTCCTCAGTCGGTTCAGAAATGGGGGTCTCTTCAAGGAATGAGCCCCCACTACTCTCAACCCTCACCTGACTACTATCCGGGCTACCGGGGGGTTCCCGAGGATGGATGTCACCGGTACCGTAGAGAATCTCCTTGCAGCTGTTAATAAGCCCGTCAACCTGTTCTTGGTTGTACTGGTGGGAGAGAGCTGTTCCTGAGCCTGCGCTCAAATCGACCAGCAGCACGTGGTTATGGGAATCCGTCAGTAACTGGACTAACTCGTTGTCGGCCGGCCAAGTAGTCTGATTGTGGAAAACTGCTGCAATAACTGATTTGTTATTGTCCAAAGCAAGTCTCACTTCTTGAAGTCCTTGTGCTGTCTCAAGATAGCTTAAAAGAAAAACAGTGTTTGTTAATCACCGTTTTCAAAATAAAAGTCTTTAGGTATCTACTTCATTTTTAAGAACGGACAGGCTTCGGGAAGCATCTGATCACGTATCGATATTAACAACAAGAAAGGTCGTATGTACGTTTCCCTCGAGGCAATCCCCCACCATCACCCCCCTCGGAAACGTCACCTAGATAATCCATATTCTATTGTTTTATACATAAACATAATATATGATAGTATAATAGATATACACTAGTTCTCGTGGCAGTATGGGATCTTTTGATTTTTATCGTTTCCGCTAGTCACTTATTTGATATATGGTCTACTCTCAGCGGTTAAAAGTCTCCCCGACTCCGTGTCTGTATGAAGTTAGTAAACACAGTGAAACCTTGATATAGGAATCTCGCAGGACTGGTTCATATCGCGAGATGATTTTTTGATCAATTACTTTTTAATATTTTTCAACAAAGTATGGACTTCTTCCACAGGGCTTGCCGGAGAAACGTAACGCGCCCTAACCTACACACGATGTTTCTTGTGGGTAAATATGTGACGCTTCCCAAATAACTCGGCATATGTGCCTTTTAAAAATGCAAAGCGAGGCTCGGATTCTGTTGAACTAAAAAGCTCTGGGCAAAACAAAGGGTACATAACAGGTTTTTGTGGGTGCCATTCACGCCTAAAATTAAAATTTTTGTTTAAAACTTTCATAATAACGTTTTTGGGATACTCTCCTTCCTCGGTTGTGCAAAGAATAAAATGAACATAGCGTGTAAGTAAGACACAAGGGTCATCTGGGAATAACATTATGTAGGTAGATGTTAATGGAACAAAGGCCTAAACAATTAGGCCCTTCGTTTAGGCCTTTCGTTCCAAAATTTTAGAGCTTGTAAATGTTTACAAAAACATTCAGCAAAGGGTACATATTATAGCTTACCAAGATACTAAAATAGTGAATGAAATGAAAAAAGTCACGTTCTTGTTCTTAAACGTAACTCTATACCACATATAAACGGAAACAACAAAAAGTAAGATGAAGCGAGATTTCTAGAGAAATGAAGCTCTTTCTCCCCATCCCTCTCCCCAATCCCTCACTGCCCCATCTGCTTCTGAACCCTTGAGAAAATGACTTGAGCACGTGTCAATGTACATTCAGTTATTCACCCTTGCCAAATACAACGCCAACCGTGATGAATTTTGGGCTATTTCAGAGACAGCAAGAGCCTTAAAGTGCCTATAACATGAAATGTTTTGTTAACTCAGTGGATAGATCCCTTGTTAAATGAGGCAAAATGGTGAAAAAATGGTGTTTAAGTCTTTTACGGTTCTCGAGATATTAACATTTAATGTTTTTAACTGATGACGTCCGTTGTTGGAGAGACAAATTTTCAATTTTTTGAAATCTGCTGCCAATCCATAGCCTTTGGTTGAGTTTAAAGCCAAACTAAGGCTGATGATGTATCTCGAGGTATCCTTCAGAATACCTACTAATTAAGTTCGTCCGAAGCTTATGGATTGGCAGCATCTTTTTCAAAAATTTTTAAAAATTTTTAAAAATGGCTGCCCAACTATTGACGTCATCAACTGTTAACATCTCGAGAACCATGAGAAATTTCGACATTTTTTCACCGCTGTTCATCGTTAGAAAGGTCTATCCACTCACGTAATAAAATATTTCATGTCATTAGCACTTTAGAGATACGTTCATATTTATGATTATGGTGCATAAAAACAATTATTCCAAAAAAAAAAACATTTACAGGAATAAACAATGAAACTTAGAATTGTACAAAACTTGTTCGAAAAAAGCTGCCATACAATTATTTTGTTGTTGTTACTGTTACACGCCTTTTCGTGGCTACTGCCTTCTGGGAAGGCTGTAGCCATATAGTCATCATGTAGGTTCAGAACGTAAGTAAAGGCATAAACCCACGTGATTCAGAAAAACACTTTTTGGCCAATCACCAGATATCGTTTAGATGTCGTATAATTTCGTTTAGCCGAAAATGATCGCCGACTTCTCGTGCTCGATCGTCATCCGCGTGGTACAGAAATTGTTTCTCTCTCCCGACGCTCCGAGTAGAAACTGAGTTTTATCCTATTTTGGCTCGACAATCATTCGAGCACAGTTATCAGCATTTATTGAGAACTTTTTGATGAAGAGTTGTTCCGTTTTGCTTCAAGAATCGAGTACAGCTGTTAAATGTTAGCGATCGATCTTTCCCAGGTTTGCAAGTGTTTGATCTCCGTGACAGTCGTAATTTGAACTTGTTTACTGCAGAATAAATTTTTGCACTTCCCAATCTTGCAGTTTTAATTCTTAAGTCCGTTATAGACAGAGCAGAGCCATTTAAGTAGGGGATTTGCAGCAAACTGCAATGCAATTCGGTTGTTTCGCACAGCTCATAACAAACTTGTCATTCAATTCAATCCTACTGTCACGCGTTCTTTTTGTCGTGTTAATTTATAGCTTTTGTGAAAGACTAGACAAAGCGTGAGTATGTCTAAACTTACTTTCAATAGAAAACGGAAAGAACTGCATGCTGCGAAAAAATTTTAAAATTAAAATCTGTTTATGCAGGATGATCGTACGACAATCGTTCAATTTCGCCTCGATGGAACAAGATTGAAACCACTGAACTAAATTTACTCTCAAATACGATTTTCTGTATGTGAGAAATTCAATATCACGACCGCAATGCATTCCGGTTGTCTATGGGCTTTTAATAAGCTCGCTTGGTATTAAATACCACAATTAAATTACAAATTACGTTTGAAGTTATCTTGCATTAAACTTGTTCTTATTATAAACTGTTTGGAAAATTTAAGCCTCTTTGTTTTTACAAAATTATTCTTATAATAAAATTGATGCGTGTTAACTATTTCGAGTGAGCCGAAAATTCGAGAGGTGTTAACTATGAACCTGAGAATGTTCTTTTATAGAATTACTGAAATATTCTAGGTATTAAGAGCAGTAGCCACATTCAGTCGTTGACTGCCTATTTTTTACGTAAGAACAACTTTGTAAGAACACGAGGCACAGATAGGCCAAAACTTAAGACCAATTTAAGTACAAACTGAGGCTCGGGGATCGATAGCTAATCTTCTTAATAATGAATCAGAAATGCTTCGCAGTTTATAATAACTTGGGTCTCGGGTACATGAATTGGCGAATCCACGATATCTAAGTTTTGCTTTGATTTAAACTTTGATTTAAGCCACACATAGAAACCAGAACAATTTAAAAACAGTTTGAGGCTCAAATCGCCAAAAAATTAAGAACAATGAGCCTCGGCCAAATTTACTGAGCGTGCACGAGAATACAAATTATTTACGTTTTAAAATAGTTTATTTATAAAATGATTCCCAGTGCTAAAATTGAACGCATTCTTTCTCTCTGTCGCGCTTAATCATCTACCGTATAGAGTCTAATCAAGGCAAATTTGGGCCTACAAAGCACGAAACAAATTGTACAGTTTGGCAGATATGAGGGCTTAAGGTTAAACTTTCGTATCCAAAGAAGATTCAATGAACATAGATAAATTCATTACCATTCACCGAACAGGCAAAACAAAACTGGACGACAGCTGTAAAAACGTTAATTATATATTGCAAGGTTGAAGAAATATATCATTTCAGATGACGGGGCCAAGAACCCCGCTGATTTCCTATTAAATATTAAAAATGCACAAGAATATGAACAATAAAGTGTTAATGATGAGCCGACAACACAAACTTGAAAGAATGAAAAACCGACGCATTAAAAGTGAAAACTGCTTGAAGTTTTATAGCTTATTTTTACAGATACAATGCTATATGTGTTAAATTCGACGCCATAAGAACAAAATGGTTTGAAAAGCGTACAAGCAAACGGTTAACAGGAAAACTGTGTTTCATAACCTGTGAGAAATGTAGCGTATATGTGTTTTAAACACACAATAATTAAGTTTTTCTCTCAAGCATAAATTCCCACGCAAAGTATTTCTCAAACCGGATAACGAAGGGCACAAGCGAGCCATTAAGGTGGTTTTTTGATGATATGAGACACTTTGCAGGATAAATGATCCGAAAGACTTAAAAATACTGTAGGTATTTCGGTTTATCTGTTCCAAAATTCTAAAGAAAACTGAATATAAAAGAAACTCTGTGTATTTCAACACAGCTCTAATGTCTCAGGTCAAGGCTGTCAGGGATTCATTTCTAGAACTGGAAGAGACAAAGCACAAAAATGGTTTCAGTCTGATTCTTACACGCATCTTTTCGATCTGAAAACCGATTTTAAACTCTTTAAAAGAAATAAAGAAATAACACCAAAACGAAATATTCAGAGTTTGTAATTCCAAATGTTAAATCCGCATGTTTGAAATTGAACAGACCTGTCAACAGGAAGTAGTGGCCAACAAACGAGATACCTCAAGCACGTATGCACACTATGTCGTTTCCTGAGAAGAAATTGCTACATTTAACTGAATGGCAAAGAAATGAAAGGAAGAAAAACCAATGACAGTAAATCCAAAGCCAAAATGAACGAAAGTCGATTACATTATGACCAGTTGATCGAATACTTAATGCACTGAAAAGAAAAGTTAGTGTATTCAATAGCGATAATGAAACATGACGCCATTATTGTTGCATCGGTCGTTTATGGTGTGTATCAGCAGCTAAAAGCAAAATCTAAAAAACGCAGATTTTGAAAAAGCGAAACACACTGATGAGGTAACTCGGATAGTGGAAAAGAATAATTTAATAGCAACAACATACTGGCTTCAGTAGCTATGACAACCACAAGAAGATATTTACTACGATAGTCGATAAAAAAGTCAAATCGAAACTAACTATATTAGTTTAACTCTCAAAGCTTTTAATCTGAAATTCTAGAAATGCATGGACAGTAAGAGTTACAAGAAGAAAATTAAAAAATCATCTCGATTACTCGTGTTGAGTTTTGCGAAAACTCTCTACACTAATTGGGCAAGGTAAAATCTCGGCTTTTATCGCGCGCAACCATAATGGCGAACGATGTTTAGAGCGACGAGCAGTCAACTGTTTTGAAACGAAATGATAACACATTCATATTCTAGATGTTTTAAATGGAAGCCAAATAGCCTACCGGTATCAAGATAACGCAGCCGATAATTCCCCGAAGATAACCAAGGTTCTTGAAGCAGGACGTGGCACTTAAAAAAAAATAAGCGAATTTGATCCTTTAAAAGTGTTGTAGCCTTAACTGGTTCTCGATGAATAAGTGTCGTACTGGCGATAAGTCTATTTGTTTGTCTCACGGTGTAATCACTTACTTGGATACGGAACTGTCGTCACGACAAAATAAGACAATTTGAATTCAACCAAGTTCGAGACTGTCGCGAAACCAGCTGATTCAAGCATCACAAGAACAATATAGTTTTGAACTTAAATAAACCATTCAGAGCTTAGTCCCTCGTGGTCTGACGTCACTTGTTATAACACTAATGTGACAGATTGCTCCGAGAAAGGAAACAAACTAAAATTGGGCAAATAAAATCGACGCATTTTGTAAAAGCTAACCATTTAAAACCGTGTCGTGCTGATTTTTGCTCATACTACTGAATTTGAATGCAATTAATTTGATGGTAGTTCGTAAGCTCAAGAACAACTCAAAACACATGATAATATTAATGTGTATGTCGAAAATCCTGACATTTAAAAGACCGGTTTCAGCTAGCGTAAGATAATAAGTGCATCTACAAAACAACAAAAATAAATTTATTATTTTTTAAAAAAAATACAAAACAGAGGCAATTAAAGATTATGTAGAGATTCATTGAAAGGTCAAAAAGCGCGAGGAAACATAACAATAAAAAATGTTTTAAATATGAAACGCAATGAAATTATGTTAATAATTGTATAGTGTAACAAATAACGCAACTGCCGGAATACAATATAAAATTAAGGGGATTTTCATTAACGAATATAAAACAAAAAATAATCTATATCTGATCCCATAAAACTGGCAATTTAGCGGTAAGTAAAGTTTTAAAGCGATAATATTTTATAAATTTTAAATGAAGAGTCCTCGTTGAAATAATATTGAAGATTTGGGGCTATTGGTCACACTAAAACCGTTCAAGGTAAAAGCACAACCGTAGAACAGTGAGAAACATCTCTATCTTGCTTTGAATATTTTTGGATTGTATATAGAGCAAAATCCTTTTTCTTTAAAAAAATCTCTCTAAAAATTATTTACAATGGATGTAACTTGACTGCTTATTGAAAATCCTATACCAAGGGAGCAATAATTTAACACACATATTAATAACAGAAAAAGGGTAATGTCACAACTAGATTTTGTGTATTTAAGCGATGTAAAGGTTATCAATTTCCGACAAAACACAAACTATAGCATAAAATTTAAACTATGATACTCGTGTTATAACACAGACTCAAAATTCAATTATTTTAAAAAAACGAATAGGAGCACCCGAAAAATTAAGTACGCGTTCAAGGCTCGGATAGTTTAAATTCAAACTCGAGGTGACAAAAACACAAAACGACAGAACTCAAACAAACAGGATATTTGCTATCCACAGACAATTATTAAACAGCGATATGGAAGATTCTTCAATTTTCTTCTATTTCTAAAGATATCGCTTCAATTATTTTTGCAAGACACTACGCCGAATTTCTGCTGCTCTGAAAATTTTGTTGTTTTTCAACATACTGTATTGGCCTCTACAAAAAATACAATAAATCTTGCTAACTAAAGTATAATCTTGAAAACTTTGAGCTTAATTACCTACCAGATTTTCGACGCTTTGGGCAAAATTATTATGTGCAAATGTTTTTTTCGAATCTTGCACAATTTTTTTTCACCAACTGCCGTTCAATTACTTGCAAGCAGGCCACACGAATAATCGAACCAGAGTTTATACACGGTGGCAAATTGAATCTTGTATGCAACAAAAAGCGGAAAGTAGATTGTAGAAACAAATGGCATATATTATGACGTTTTGTTGCTATGGAGTTAGTCATCCTGACTGGGAAAACTCAAATAATCGAAAACAAAACTGATAAGAAAAAGAAAAGAAATATATATTGTTCCGCTTTAATAACTTGTATTTTGTAGCCATATATCATCAATGATATAGAATAAAGTGAGTCAAATAGAACAGAGTCATAAACGCAACGAAATTCTCACGAAAACCCAAATGAGCTGGGTCTACAAGTTGTCTTATTTTGCGCCGAACATCAGTTGTTTTTATACGAAGAACAATTTCAAAGTACGCGAGAGAAATCTTCATCAACTTGTTTACGTGTCCTTGTCGAATAAGTATAGCTATATATTTGGCTTTTATCTAACAACACCTTTTTAAACAAAAGACATTTTCTAGAGAAGCAGTGAGATTAAAGCTGAATCTTAGACAAGTGTTATCATTCGCGCCCACGATAACCAATCTAATCACGGGAACTATAGGCATAGTGACTTGTAGTGAGGGTAGGAATACCTCTCAAAACTTAAAGAACCGCAAAAAAAGAAGTTCGAACAATGTTGAACTTGGATGAAATAAGAAAGGTAAATCTTTCCAAGGTTTCAACTAAGCGAAGATTGAAACAAATGAAAAAAAGATATTCTTTAATAAAAATGAAAACTTTTGTGAATGAGCGTCAGACCGAAAAATCGGGCAAAATTTAAGAACATGCTCGGGGCTGAAAAATTGGCCAACAACTTTTAGTTTTATATTTTGTTCATTGTAAGGCACAAAATTATGTCTGGACTCATTCAGTCGATTCCTTTATATAGCTTCAAATGTTTGCAATTGAAAGAAAAAAGAAAATGAGAACCCACTTTTTTTCATAAGCTAAGAACTACTAAGTTTTTTCCTAGCCTCCCAGTCCTTATAAAGTTGTGTTGAACTCGACATTTCCGTCTTGTTACTCTTTCTACGTACTTCATGAAAAATAAAAATAAAATATTTTGGCTTGCAAAGAATATATTATGCTTGAATTTAGCCTGTTCAGCTTTGCATTTAAAAAAAAAATTAATCCAACACATTGAAAATGTTTTATGTAAACATATCGTAGCTTTTGTATATTTATTTTTCATGAAGCACGTAGAAAGAGTAACAAGACGGAAATGTCGAGTTCAACACGATTTTCAAACTCTTTCCTTGCTGCTATACAAGAACATTCAACAACAACAACAAAAACCTTATAAAGTTGTTATTATAAAAAAGCGCGTATACCAAAGTCCAAACGCGTTGGATTATATTTAAAACAACAATTGAAGAAGATCTGAGGCTAAAATACCCAAAACATTTAAGGGGGGGGGACCTAAAGGACGCTTTTTGGCGACCTTTACTGATGTTTTTTTTATGATGATTTAAAGTTACGAAAACCTAATCTTACAAAACACAGATAGAATGAAAGAGAAGCAGCTTGAATATTTTTGATTTCCGGGAAGGAGCCGAGTTATAAGTTATATTTTTTTCTCTTAAAGATTGGCAGTTTTAATGAGAATTTTGATTTTTGGGATTTTTAAAAATATATTTTTTAAGCTAAAATTTGATGTAAACTCGCCGAACCATCCTTAAATGAAAGCTGTACTTGCACCTTGTCAGGGGGGACGGTTTGCTAGTTTTACTCGATATTCTTCTCATTCAATAATTTTTTCAACTTCCTCTCACTACACAACAAAATTTCAGATCTTCTCCCAACCCCCCTTCAGTACAATCAACTTTGGTTTTAGTCGCTTTTATTTGGAGTTAGCTCTGGTGTTACTATAATATTCTTGACTGCAGTTTCCGTCGGTATTCTGACTTCCACTACAGCCTTGGTCAGAGCAGGGAATGCTCGTGCTTCTAGAAAGGCTAGTAACAAAAAAGTTTGGAAACTAAGCTACATTTTAAAATATGAAACTCCAAACAAAGACCACAAGCTAAGTACAAAAGAGATACGTTATATGAAGCTGTAATAAAATTAACGCTGATTGACTATAGAAATACTTAAACCACTGCGCGAGTTGAAGAAACCGAACGCTTAGAGTTTTACTTTGTGACATGTTACTATTTGTATATATCAAGGTCTTACTTGGTTGTTATGAAAGCGATGAACAACGATGAGATCAACAAGTTCTTCTTCCGGTTCTCCGTCAGCTCTTGGCCAAGGCCCATTAGAGCCCATTCTCCCATACAGTCGAACCCAGCATAGTCGAAATAGTTGCGGAGGAGTTTTACTTCGTCTTGATGGTCGACGTCATAACCAATGTAAACGGTTGATTTACCTGACCAACAGTTGAGTATATTATTAAGATCCATTTTAAACTCACCGTCATGACTTACTCCTAAACAGCAATTGTATATTTTTAAAGAATTGTAAATCGAATCTTTCTTCAGCCATTTACAGCTTAAAATAACTTCTCAACATTGACATTCCAGGATTCCAATGCATTATAGTAAATCATATTGCACATGAACATGTTCAACTTTACTTCAAACAACAACAATAACAAAGATCCAGTTATCTGTACCCTGAACACAGTTTACGGTTTTTCATCTATAGAAAAATGACCTTAAATTAAACTGGATATTTCACTGAAAAAGGGTAACTTTTGGAAGTAGCAGCCAATGGTAGACATAACCATCAGTTTATAGGTGCGGCCCCCTAGAATGGCAGGGCCAATCGAGCTACATTTGTAGCTTTTGAAACTTTCAACAACAAAACTTTGGATCAGAGAAAAGTTCTCAACTGAGCGGTCGTTGCGGAACAGCAATAAAAAAGGGGCGTCCGCCATTTTGATCCATGACATAGATTGTGGTCCCTGCCAACTTTTCTTGTTGTGTGATTTCAAAACGGATGTAACGAAAGAGTAAGTGAGCTTTATGCCGAGCAATTGTGGTCTGAAATCATACTGATGACTTTAAGACCACATTGCACTCGACTCAGTTCGATTACCATTAAAACGCATGCCGTGCGAACGGGGAAGCATACTTGGTTTAATCTATCTTTGGCTGCGGAAAAAGGACCCTTAACTACAGAACAATAGGTCAGTGGACATGCATATCTGATCCACTATTCAGCTTCAATACAGAAGAAAGGTCTACCAACAAGTAGTTTACGCCTTCATCCTCTCAGTTCCAGTCAGTTTAACTTTCCCTTACATAAAACATATTTTTTTAGACAGACTTTCAGTTTATGCCAATAAACTTAGTTTGACAAACAAATTGAAATGCCGTGACATTACCACGACGTATAGAACAAAGCATCACCACCACGACCCTTCCATTACATAACTTTTCCGGGCGTGGGATTGTACTCTAAAATTCTATGGCTTTTCGTTACATCTGCGAATCCTTATCTGGTACTTTCCTTAAGTTAACAAAAAAAGGCAACTTACAAGCAATCAACGCGAGCCAAGAATGAACGTCCGCAGGAATCTTTACATGGTCTTCTGGATCCAAGCCTGACAAGATTAAAAAGTACAATTCATTCCCATACCATTAAAAATAAACAATGTATAGGCAAATCAAATGGTGGTGGAGGACCAACCCGGCAGGAATCAGTGGAAATGCGGATACGAAGGAGGAAGTGGAATTGGATTGATCACACGCTAAAAAAACAAGGAATAACACCAAATGACAGGCGCTTACATGGAATCACTCGGGTAAACGCAAGTGTGGAAGACCAAAGAATACGTGGAGGCGGAATGTGGAAGCGGAAATGAGGGCAATGGTTATAACTGGGGAGAGCTTGAGAAGAGGGGTCAAATTGATGGAGGTCTTTGGTCGATGGCCTAGCTCCATCGAGGAGCTTTAAGGCCTTCAGTAAGTAAGTACGCAGATCAAAAGGGATCAGTCATTCTCGCGCACACAACTACAGACGCAGACGTAGTACAGGTTACACGCTGAAAAATATCTGTGGCTACTTAATCATGTACTCAGGTTACCACATTTTGCCTCAAGCAGACAGGTGGCCACTTGAAAAACAAGTTAATTTCGAGCCGCTATTATCGTACTACGAGATGCAACATTACCATAACCACAACTTTCTTAGTCTTTTTAATTATACCATGATCGAGTTTGTTACTCGTGATTATCATCACCATCAACATTAACCTCACCATCGCTGTCATAAACAAAGCATTTATCATATATTTTACTTTCACTATCATTAACATTATCATCACCGTCTTTGGCTTTACCATCATCATAATGACCGTCATTATCAACATCATAACCGTCACTATAATGTTCATCATCATTATCATAACCATTATCATTATCATCATTATCATCACCATCATCATTGTCATCATTTTTATCAACATTATATCCGTGCTAAACACTATCATATCTACAGAGTTTCTACTATATAGTACTTATTTCTATGGCTATTTAACAGTCAACAGCTTCTGCTTTTGTTTATATCGAAACTTCTTAGCTTTCGCAATCTCTAAAATAGTCGTAGGTCACTCACCGGCTGGAGGAAGAAACCACCTGTAATTAGCAAAGTGACTTGAGCGTGAGTTGTAATCTTGAACTAGCTCACAAAGTGATTTTTGCTTGGGTGAGTCACATCCCTCGATAGGTACCGACACCTGTGCAAATTCATTTCAGTAACAGTAACAGTAAACCTTTATTTAGACAGGGTAGACCATTCAATTGTGAAACAGCTGCTTTCAACTGGCGTGTCATTCAAACAGACAATTACAAAGTAACAACACCCCATACACACTCCTTCCCGCCTCCACCCTTTTGGGGTTTGAAATTGATCATTGCATTAGAGTGACGTCACTTACCTCAGGACACATTCCTGGATAGTTGGATAGATGCGTCTCAATGACGTAAAGGAATTGTGCCAGAACGTACCACGTCATGTTTAGTGCCTGTTTGCTGCCATTTGTGACTTCACAGCGGCCGATAACATCGAGGTTGCTGCCATCACGGGAGATTCTCACTAAAACTCTCCCTACACCAAGTACAATGCCGTTCTTCCAGTAACAATTGATGTCGCATGACTTCTTGAAGTTTCGACAAGCACCAATCATGATTGTGGAGCAGTCTGCAGACACCGGATCCGGGAATCGATATTGCCAAGCAACCTGTACGAAGTTCTCGGAAATGGTAGGAGGCCAAACTCTGGCTAGATTCTGTGTGTATGAGCCAATATATTTTTTTTGAGACCAATAATATTATACCATGGACGATTCATTTAAAGTAGAGACGACTTACCTGTGGAGCTTCGGGAAGTTTCTCCTGGAGGGGTAGATAGTATCTTTTGAAGACCGACAGGTTCTTGTAGTACACCAGCACTAGTTCCACCTCATAACTTCCTTTGGGTGCTCCTTCCACAAGGATACCAAGCTTCCGCAGTAGGTCCAACAATTTCAGCACTTCTTCCTCCTTCGAATGGACTGCCTGTGGAGTTTCAAAAACGAGCAGGGTAAAACTTGGGTCACAAAGGATTCAGAAACAATCGTAACCGAGTCTAAAACGATACCTTGTGTATTTTCATTTAACTCTTACAGGTTATTCAATATCATGGTTGAAGTAACTGGACATTACATAAAGAATCAAGAACATAATCGCAAATAAAGACATGTATAATGAAATATCAAGTAAAAAATGAATTGTTCACAGAATAAAAGAACTTGTTACAAGTATTGCACAAACCATACAAGGAACAACAAACGACTTTCTAATAACTGGTTAAATGTGTTTTGCATGTCTCGAGTCAAATAGCTGCATTTTTGGATTATGGGGCAAACGTATATGACCTGCCATTAAAACAAACATTTAAAACGTAGACTGGCAAGTGTTCTAGTATATGAAGAGCAGTTTATCAACAAAAACCAAATTCGCGCATAAGCAGTTGAGTTATTTGAACAGCAAATGGGCACCTGGGTAAAAAATATCCCTGTTTTCGGTTCATGCCAAACGTTTGAAACCCAAATAATGCAATGACTCATACACGCAGCATTTTCTTCCTTTCTGTGAGTAATATGGTATTTACTTCACTATTAAATGACATGCAAACTATAACATTAAAGAAAAAAAAACTAAGACAAGACCCTTGTAACATGAAAGAAACAGAACGGAGGGAGCCAAGACAGATGTGCTTTCAAATAGAATTATAGAGTATTTTTAAAAATAAATAGTAATTTGTGAGCTGCAACATCAAAAGTGGAGAAAAATCTCCAACTATGTCTGTTATTAGTACTTAGTACTGCGTTAGCCAATACCAAATGAACTAAGTTTTTCTGAAGAAAAAAAAAATTGCCACAGATTTTAAACCAAAAGACAAACCCGTGACCTATGATAACTTTGAGTGTTTCACCGAGGGCCAAGTTTTGAATATCTACCTTCTTATGAAAAGAACTGGGCAAATTAGCCAGAACATCGGCAATTACTCCTTAGCATCAAAACAACCCATGCATCTTAGCTTGATGATGACAATATGATTTCGTACATCTATTCATTGTTATAAGCAAGTGAGTCGTGAGATAAGCATGCAATTGGTATATAACTACATGCATGCAAGAAAGAATGTAAGGTTGAAACCTGTCGGTAACACACATATTCTCCGTCAACTTGGTTGCAAGTGAAGACGGCCTGTATATGAAAGAGATACCACAAGGAAAAAGTGAAAAGCGTCGTTATATAATGATTGACAGGCAGACAACATTGAATGTCACGGTAATCAGGTGTAACCTCGTTCTCCATTCAACTCTCCTTTGGAACATGGGCGGTTACCTAGTCACCAGACATCTTGAGGGAACTGGACACCAAGCAATGGAGTGTGCATGAGGACGAGACTAGTGTAAGAGTTTTTAATTTAGCACGAAAAAGGAGCAAGATGAACATTTAGCTTTCTAATATGCAAGACATGTGACAACAAATGTAGTAATGCCAATTCACACAAACCTGATTTGTTTTCATGGAAAAGTTTTGCTAAAATGCACAGAAAACTAGCGTAGAACACGTTGAGTTTAAGCTTCCCAGTCTTACTAACATTCGTAATCTACATACTAATCTTGAAAAGGTGCTGCTCGAGAATCTAACCACGCTACCAACGTGAAAAGAGACAGTTTTAAGGACCCTCCCAAAGACGTTTCTTTAGTTCTCGTTGTAATTATCATACCCTGGCAGGGAAAATAGAACAGGATCCCCCGCGTTGTAGGGTAAGAACCACTTGGAGAAGTATTAGATTAGCGTCTACAAAGATAGGTACAGGGGTTAGTCTAAATGGGTTTGGAATCATACCTCATAGAAAATGTTGAAGCTTAGAACCTCACAGCTCGTTCAAACTTCTTCAGAAAAACTAATTTTTCCTGACAAAAACCAACAACTGACTAAACAAACTTATATTTCTATAATCCAATAGAGAAAAAAGCATCCAATGACCCTTCTCTCATTCTGCCACCAATGTCCATGTCTGAGGACTTTCCAACTATTTTCATGTTAAGGATGTGCCCAGGTACTCTTGAAAACTATCAGTATAGGTACATTTGAACCCGATAATTCAAAATCCCCGCTTATTAGAACAAAATCTAATTTTCCGAGGATTTGACCTTAAACACAAAATCAACTAACTCAAACTCAGTTAATTCGAACCCCCCCTAACTCGAACAGCTTTTTGTTTCCAATCGGCGTTCCCCTGTTGTGGTGTATGAACCACTGGGATAGATATTGGAGTATAGTTTCCCAAGAGAAGTGTAGGGGTGTGGACTAACTGGGTTTGGAGACATATCCTCACAGATATTTTTTAATCTTAGAACCTTGCAGCTTGTTCAAGCGTCGTGAGAAATCTATCTTTTTCCTGACAAAAACCAATAACTGACTAAAACAAACTTATATTTCCCTAACCCCTACTCTAGATCTGCCACCGACATCTTTGTCCAAGGAATGTTAAATTATTTTTATGTTAGGGATGTGCTAAGATAGTCTTGAAAACTACCAGTATAGGGACAGTTGAACACGATAATTCAAAAACCCCGCTTACTCGAACAAAATCCAGTTTTCCCAGGATTTGGTCTTAGACACAACTAATTCAAACTCGGTTAATTCGAACCCCCGCTTACTGGAACAGATTTTCGTTTCCCATCGACGTTCAAATTAAAGGGGTTGTATTGTGACTGTTAACACCTGAAAACAAAAGTAGTGAGGTTAAACATGACGATGTTCATCCGCTGCCTGGTTAGCCTAGTTGGTAAGGCGCCAGTCTGTCGTGCCAGAGGCCCGGGTTCGATTCCCAGTGGACCTTCATTTAGGGTCTTATAACAACTAAGGAGAAGGTGCTGCCTTTGCTCTGACATCTGCAAATGGTGGACCTTGGTGTCTTCTCGGATAAGGCCATTAAACCGTAGGTCCCGGGTGGCAGGCCTCGAAGGGGATCTTGAGTCCTTCTGCCTGTTCTCCCGTGACTCCTTGAGTCAAAATGTTATAAAACAAAACAAAACTTCCTGTATAAGTAGCCGGTCGTACCTGGAAACACAGAGGTATGACTGACTCTCGTATCAACCCTTTGGATACTATGTCATCAATAGCAGATCTCAAGGTCCATTCATTTGGCTTGGTCTTAGATGGCCAGTACTTTTCCAAGAAACCACTCTTGACAAACTTTGGGACATATTGTCTGGGATCCAACTCGGTATGCATGGATGCAATGTGGTTGAGTAACCCTGTTGGGTTTACACAAACCGTTCTTGAAATGCTCTCCTGTTCACATCGAGTAGCGAGGTTGAACACAATGATGGACCCCTGACAGACAAATTACGAGAAGTTATTTACTTTTTCTTAGCTCAAGCATACGTTTACATGTAATTTTCTACGAACTTTAAATCAACGTTTTGAGTTAAGAGCGACATATCTGCAATTTTATGTGCATGGTTTATCAATAGGCGAGTTTCTGCAGTCATTGTTTACATTCTGTTTCATTAGCATACGGCTGAAGTGGGACAAAAAATAAAGATAAACAACAACTGACTTTAAAACTTGAGAAGGCTTTACAAATATAAAGAGTGATCGAACCTTCGTTTCTATAAAAGTAGTTTCAAAGAAGAAATCACTACAAAAAAAAAGCTGGAGATAGGAATGAAGAGCCATACATTCTTCATAAAATTTCCAGTTTTTGAAACCAAATCATAGAAAGATTACTCAGCATATCAATCTCATATTTTCGGAAAAAGTTTGTTTTGCAGAACCATTTCATAATTTAGAAACTTTGTTTTGTAGCTGAATTGGAAAAAAAGAGAGTGTATGCTAATTAGACGATAAATGTAAACAAAACCTCGCCTATAGTTGTATACTAAACAGTTAAATTTCAAATCACAACGGGTTAAAACATTTTCAAAACAGTGGTAACGCCCAAATAGCTCAGTGCTCACCTTCTGTTCCAGTAAGTTTGTAGCTTTTTCCAGATCTTCCTTTTCAACAATCCCAACATCTGAAGCCATCCTCAAGTAGTTGTCCCAAGAGACGAGCAAAGTTGCCTCCTTTCGCAGTTTGACAATCTCTGCATTGAGATAGCAAACAGCGAGACTAACCTCTTGGTGGAGTTGTGGGAAGGTTTCCTTGTCAAGAGTCAACCGGATGATTTCTTTCTGTACTTCTGCAACACCCTGCAAAACACATTACAAAGAAAGATTATTAATCGTAGATGACGATGAATCGAGGGATGGGGGA
>JAOBRD020524177.1:15616-50401 GCA_027575215.2 Hydrozoanthus sils | reverse complement strand
TATCATATATACTTCAAGTTTATACTACTCGCCGACGCACTCAATAGTTTTTTTAAAAACTATATACCATAAGTATATACAAAATAATTGCAAATCCATGTAGAATAAATTATTCATGTCTCAATACACAAAATTAAGCTCAGCTAGTTATAACTACAGAGTCTGCATACATTTGCAAATTTAACATACTTTTCTACCTTCCACTTGCAATTGCTTTCTGCATACTAAGCAATTGGCAAGGGCCCTGTTTCATCTGTACTGCTGGTTTTGTGGTATACATTATTTTTAGGTTCAGTTGCTTCAAAAATGTTCATTTTTGTTAACACAATTAATTATTTTGTCTTTTGCATGTAGATGAGGGAGAAAGAGCTATTGTTGATCTCACATGGGACTGGAACAGAGTTAGACAAAAAGAACCAAGCAAAAACTTCAATAAGGCCTCAGCCAACTGCAGGGGAAGATGCAGAGGACTTTGGAGAAAAACATGTAGAAGAGAAGACTCCTCTTTCAGCAGAATTTACAAGTTCAGTTTAGTTGTAAACAGAGTCAATTAAAGACTCTAAGAGTTATATGAGGTCATATCCATGCTGAACATTCTTTTTACAAATAGCTGAAAACTGAGGAAGCCTGAATGAGATCCTATATTAAACTCATAAATTTGTGGGCAGAGAAAAGAAGTATTGTACCATTAGTGAGCCATGAGTTTAATGCAAGATAGATATATATAGTTCACTAAGGTAAACTGGATTCTAGGCTATAGGCATTTTGCATGACAGCAGCTTGAATTGGGACTAGAATGTGTAAAAACTCAGTGTGCATATGCATAACAGACTGACATCAGAAAGCCCACTTGGTTCAGTGGCAGATCCAGGACTTTCAAAAGGTGGGGTGGGGGCACAGATATACATATATATATGAATGTATGTATGGGCCTTAAAAAAGAAAAAGAAATAGTTTGTTGGGACATTACTTTTAGAAAAAAATCTCGAAAGGGGGGGGAAGGGGGGGATGGCACTGGGATCCACCACTATGGTTACTTTGGCAGACAGATATCATAGCTTGTGATATTGTTATTTTATAATAGCATTTGTAGAATGGCCCAGAACTGTCTCTATGCAACTGCAAACCATTCCATGCATATTTGCATGTGTCTAGTCTCAGTGGTACCTGGCCATTTTTTTTAAATTTCAGGGTGGAACTTTTGGTTTGATTGCTGGTAATTGGTTATTTCTTTCCAACGAAAAATTGTCTTCAAAAGTTGGATGATCTTTGCATTTATATATAAAATAGATTTTTTTACTGTCAAGTTTTCTTAAATATTTTTATGTAGAATAAAAATATACTGGCGCAGCATTTCAAGTGATGTGAACTTTCAACTTCTTACCCTTTCAGTTTTAGTAACATCTAACTTCTCCTTTCGTAACTCATACAAAAACAAGACATTCAGTATAATGAGAAATGAGAATTGATAAAACAAAGCAAACTGTTGAAATTAAGCCTCCAAACTTGGCTTTTAGTTGGGAGAATTTACCAATACAGCTGGGACTGAAAGTTTTAACTAATTGATGGTGTTTTATCATACAAAATAATTTATGCTCTTTTAGGGTTTTATACATGTAGACTGCTGTAAGTATATGTGAACTTTTTTTTGTCTTTGTAATGTAGATACAGATTTATTATGTGATATTAAAATTTCTTAGAATTTGTATAGATACATATATACCATAATTATGTGGGGCACAAATATAAGACGAATTTCAGTTTTATTTATAACGTTTTTTGTTGTTGTACATGTCTTATATTTGTTTACAGTTGAAAAAAAATTACTTTTTTCTTGCACTGAATTTTTAGCTAGATTTAATCACGTGATACAAGGCACCAAAAACTGTTGCCTCCAGCTTTGGTCAGACCATGATAGTAAATTTGAAATAAAGGAAAGACTAAAACAATTGTAAGTTTGATAGAAAATTAACAGATATTTACCAATTATTCCATGAACGCGCATTGGATATGAAGTGATAGATAGCCGACAAGGCACGAAACGCCGAGTTGGCTTTTTCACCTCATATCCAACAAGCGTGAGTGGAATAATTGTTTTATTATAAACAAACAACTGGATATATGAGTGAAACATTCTGCTAAAATATTTGCCTTTACTGTTCAAAATGTGTTGAGTAAATGCTTTAAAAATTCAGCTTACAGCAGTACTCACCGTAAAACAGTTTCATGCCATATTTGGTGGCACGTTTAGACTTTAGTTTTGTTGGGAATGGAGTCTTCAAGGAGTTTCTCTATTTCACCGCTCAAAACCTCGACAAATCTCAAGGTTTCCGCCATTATTTTGATTTTTTTTCGGGCGAGAAAAATTGTAAACACGGCTCTCTGGTTTTGATTTTTGCAGCTGTTTTCCATATATGGTCAAAAGCATGAATATGCGTTAATATACAGGATTAGGGAAACAATAAAATTGCTTAAAATTCAATATCTAGTTGTTTGTTTATAATAATGAAGGTTAATTCCAGTGACTGCATTAAATTGACATTAGTTAGCTTCGAGCAGTAAAAGGCATTTGGTAACAACAAACACAAAACTATACCGAGTGTTCCCAATCAGGGCTTTTCAGCACCTATCAGTTACAAAATAATATAGGGGACTTTTGACTTTGTATTGAAAGCCCTAAATAGCCTGCTATATATGTATATACGGTTCACCTTTATATTGGAAGTGTCTATACTGCCGGCGGCCGGTGTAACAGCGGATTTGGTCACCCCGCGGTTTCGGGTCCCCCGGACCAAATCCACTAGCGTGTTTGGTCCCCCCTTTGCTGATTTGGCCCCCCCAAAAATTTACATAACTGAGTTTTAGTTTGATTTTTAAACTGTAACGGCGTTCAAATGCATTTATAAACATTCTGAGACGGATTTATGGGCTTTGTAGCCATAAAATCCGCGCGCCCTTACTGCATCCCGTGGCGTGAGTATGAATCTGAGTATTTCTGTACGCGGCAGAATATGACGAATTTCTTTGTGTTTATCAAGTTTTGATTAAAATACGCCTATATTTGTCAGCGAGTTTTTTAAATATTGTGGCAATTTTTTACAATTTTGTTCTGCAAAGTTTAACAAGGGATTGTCAAGAAGGACGAAATAGTAAAATTTTTCATTAATGTTTGAGTGAAATTTAGTTGAAGGTTAGGTTAGCAAGTACATGTTAAACTTTTCCATTTCATCTTGGGTGAGAAGTGTGAAGAACTTTGTAAAAAAATAACTGAAAGACACTAAAAGGCGCTACTAAAAGTGATTGTCCTTGCTAAAATTAACCAAGAAAAAAAAGTTTTGAAACCATTCTTCCGCCACTGACCAGTAAACAACCTTGCAATTGAGTGAAAATTTACCGCGAGGCTATTCGCTTTGCGGACAGAATTCGTGAGCATCTTTATACCTGGTTTTTGGAAGAATGATTTTCTAATTTTAACACAAACGATCAAAATTTTTCTTAAAATTTGCAGTTATTCTTGGCTTGCACCTTTCCTGTTTGGATAACAATGCAATTAGTGTCAATTGTTTTTGAGAAAGTCAACGCGTGCTTTTTAGTTAGAAGCGTCGGCGTTTCATAAGTGAAGAAGACAATGATTGCAGGTGCAATGAAAACAAAATTTGCATGTTAAGGTAAAGTGAGACGATTGCTTAAACCTCTTAAAAGTCCAAGAAATTATTCGTTTTTCAGAGTTAATGTTTATAATTATTGACATTTTTGTAGTTGCACGACCAGTCATTGCACGTAGTCATTGCACGCATCGGACGATCAACAATTCCAGAATAAAAAAAACATATACTGACACTGATTTCAAGCTTCAACAGGTTGTAAAAACCGATAACATATACCAAAAAGAATATTTGGTTGTTCCATTTCAAAATCTTGATTTGGTTGGTTCATAATCGTGATTTGTAGCAGCCGTATTTCGAGTTTCGAAGCTTTCGCAGAATAAGGGGGACCAAATCCGCGGAGGGGAGACCGAATCCGCTTGCCGATTTGGTTCCCGAGGGACAAAATACGCTAGCGGATCTGGTCCGGGGGAACTGAATCCGCTAGAGGATTCGGTCCGGGGGGACCAAATCGGCGTGGGACCAAATCCGCTATGAAATCGTAAGAGATACAAGTTCAGTGCGTTCGTGACACTAAACGGCCGGCAGTCTGATCCGTTAGGTCTTCAACACAAAATAAAGGATATCTTTAGAAAATTAACTGTACAGCTTCGAAAGGAAAATGGTGAGCGATCGTAACGAGTGCTTTAATTTACCAATCATACGATCGAGATTTAGTCTGCGTTCTACTTACTGATTGTGTGACATTAAATCAGCGACTGCCGGCCAAGAATTTGTAAACACTAAAAGGCCGGCAGTTTGATCGTTAGGTCAATTTGGACTTTTTAAGGATATTTTTGGAGACTTAATTGTTCATCCTCCGGAAGGGAAATGGTAAGCGATCGTAATGAGTGCTTTCATTTACAATCATACGAGATTTAGTCTGCGTTCTACCTAAAATTGTGTGACATTAAATGCGACTGCCGGCCATATAGTGTTTTCAGTTTCTTGGCCGGCCGTCACGGGAATGCAGTGTGTAATTTAATGTCTACTCTTGTATCACGGCAAAGGAAAGAAAACATTTTGAAATTAAATTAGTTGTAGTAAACAAAGCTCTTAGTGATTCTTGACAAATATAAGGGACTTAATCAATTGAAAAATGCTGTTAATTTATTGAGTAATTGGGAAAAAGTCGACTGCCGGCCATTTAGTGTTTTCGATTATTTGACCGGCAGTCACGAACGCACTGAACTTGTATCTCTATTATGGTCTACAGAGGAAAGAGAACGTGTTGAAATTAAATAATGTTGTTGTCAACAAATGGACTTGGTTGTTTGTAATAACTATAGGAACTTTCAATTGAATGTGTTGTTGATTTCTTGCGTAACGGGGAAAACATTTATCAACTGCCGGCAGTTAGCCACGAATTTTAAATGTCGTCGAACAAACCATCGCTACTCGATCTATACCGAGGAAAGACAAAAGGCTGACAGGAAATCATACAGCTGTAGTCAACAAAAGCTTTTAGTTCTTCTTGATAAATATTAGGGACTTTCAACTGATCAACACTCGTACATTTCTTGAATTATTGAAAAAAGAATAGACTGCCGGCCATTTTAATAGTGTTTTCAATTCCGTGGCCGGCTGCCGGCCATATAGAAACTTGTACTTCGTTATATATTCATTCATAGATTCCCCCAGTTGACAGGCGCCATGACATCGGGATAACCACAGGTAGCCCAATCTCAAGTTGTGTAACTTAATCAAATTACTGTAACTTTCTATAGAATATGTGTAGCTTTAATAAATCTCTATATTTTTACCTTGAATGCTAATAAAATGTTTTAAAAATCGCATGGTGTCTTTTTGATGTAATTCCTAACCATCTGGCTGAGTTTCAGCGAGTTTCGCTCGGTTTGAGATAGCTTATTACACAATTTGAGCTTGGGCTACCTGTGGGATAACCTACTCAGTACTCTTCTAGAACAAGTGTTGTGCGTTATTTTAAGTCTCCTGGCCCCAGTAAGAGATTGAGAGACTTGGCCTACGGTTTAACGCCCTTTGATAGCCGAGAAGACGCGAAGGTCTAACCGTTTGTAGATCTATGTTAGAGCAAAGGCTGTTGCTGTTGCATATCTTCTCGTTTTTATTTTTTAAAGACCTTGAGATAGAACCCAAGCCTCCCGCACGACAGACTGGCTCCTTACCAACTGGGCTAACCTGGTAATGAGATTTGAATCACCTGATCGCCCAAAGAAGAGAAGCAAAATTAATCACATAAAAAAATGGGTACAAGTCGGGAAAATTTACCAATCGGACATTTTTGTGTTACGGGGCTGAAGGAGTTAGAATATGATTAAGGCTGATAAAAAAATTCGTATTGAATAAATCCGTGAACGTAATCAGTTTTGGCTCCGGGAAATCCCGGCCTTTCACCATGGGGGCTTTAATTTTTCGTGTTCTTTTGTTCCCTTAAACTCGGATGCCGTGCTGTAAATTATGTATATGGATCTTTGCCGTGGAGAGCCTTGGAACTGTTAATTCTTTCGAAGTGAGTAGATATAGGCGAGTTTCTGCTGACGTCATTGCTTACATTCTGCTTCATTAGCATACACCTTAGGTAGGAGAAAAATCAAAGATAAACAACAATTGACTTTAAGACTTGAGAATGATTATCAAAATTAATGACTGACAGAGCTTTCGGTTCTAGATGTAAGTGTAGTATCAAAGAAGAAATCACTACTTAAAAAAATGCAAAACAGCTGGAGGCAAGAACGATAACAAGCCATACATTCTTTGTAAAATTTCCGATTTTTAGAACCGCATCGTGGAATGAGATTACTCGGCATATAAATCTCATATTTTCAGAGAAAGTTTGTTTTGTAGAAACGTTTTATTATTCAAAAGTCTTGTTTCAGTAGCTGAATTGAAAAGGAGAGTACGTATGCTAATGAGCAAAAGATGTAAATAAAAACTCGTCTATACATCGGTGAGTTTGTCCGCATTGGCCAGGCCAATGATTACTCGCACGGTTTGTTCGTTTTTCCCGTACAGCCGTAAAACCAGATAATGTGGATTCTGCAGTTATAAATAGAGGTTTTGTAAATGCTAAAAGCTCTTGTTAAATCTACATTTTTTAATTTGTTTTAATTTGAAGTGAGAGAACATTGTAGCATTTTGGTGAGAAGTTGAACATTTTGTCGCGTTCCATTTTTCTACGAGGACACAAGGGTATCTGCAGTTCTGGTAAGAAATGAATATGC
This sequence comes from Hydrozoanthus sils, assembly GCA_027575215.2. Classification (NCBI taxonomy): domain Eukaryota; kingdom Metazoa; phylum Cnidaria; class Anthozoa; order Zoantharia; family Hydrozoanthidae; genus Hydrozoanthus; species Hydrozoanthus sils. The sequence continues at coordinate 43,554 of JAOBRD020524177.1, read as the reverse complement.
TCGTGATTCTTTACGTGGACTTAGCAGTTATAGGAAATTTGCTAATTAACGTGAAAAGGTTCTTGTTAACTGCATTTTCGAATTCGATTTTGAAGTATCGGAACCTTGTAGCGTTTTGATGTGAAATTGAGCATATTCTCACCTTATTTTGTTCTACGAGTTTGTAGTCTGGTAAGGGAGTATGAATACATGTACAGTATATACTCTATTTTGTTTACAAAAAAAAAACATTTAGGAAAGGAACACGGAACGCGCTAAGGGTACAGAACTTAGTGCTTAATAATACTGATTACCGGAAGAAGTATTGCTGCAGAATGGTAGTCGCAAAGTAAATGATAGTTTGCTTTTTTTCTCAAACTGCGACAATGGTTTTCAATTATCTTATGTAAAAACATGCCTGAAGCGTTTATCGACAGCATATTCACACTAATTCAACAGCGGAAAAGGCAGAGAATTTTCATGTTTTACTTTAGATATTACTTAAAAGTTAAATTTCACTTACGCCAGGAGTCCCTTTGTGCTTCCATATTTTTTTTATAAGTTTGGCTGATTCCGAACAAACATGTACTGCTGTTTGTGAGCTACGGGCTACAGAGGAAATTGGACTATTTTCTACTTTAGTCTTACACGTAATAGCTTAAGGCGTCTTAGATGAAAAGCAACATATTTTCCTCAAAACCGGATGTTTTTGCGTTGTTATATTAAAAGTTAAAGATTGGCTAGATCAGCTCGTCATAATCGTCCAATGAGGAGGGTCGAGAAAGGGGTGTGAGATTTAATGGCCGGCAAGTTATCAGTGCCATGTTGTTTGAATTAATTTTTTTTTGCGTTTTGCGTTGGTTTGACAATGGAGTCAGGAAAAATAACGCATATAATAAAAACTATGCCTGGGGACATTGACGTGTTAGCTATTAAAAAATGAGTTTAGTGGCTCTTTTCCATCTCAGTCTGACTCCTGAAGCACCCGAGGTAAGTTTTTGCACCGCATTCAAACTACAGCTTGCTGAGCTTAGCTATCGACAAACAAGAATCCATGAAATACAAGTAACGATTTTATCATGGTGTGATGATTAACTGGTAAGCATGAAATTTTGATGTTATAGCTTCAAATTTGGAAATTTTGAATTTTCTTCAAATGTAATGCGTTTGACGTACGCTAGTTTTGTGGACATTAAGGCCTTATTACAGTTTATCCGATGCTTATTACAAGCATACAAATTTACTAGTATTGTTTCTCTGAGATAAGTATATTTCAAGCTTTGTTTTATATAAAGGTACTTTCTATATTCTACAAACTATATCATAATGATTTGAAAGCAAAAGCCCAGTCGAGTTGCTTTTGGTTGCATGTTACTTCATTTTAAACAGATAATACTAACTTGCAGACAACGTTTCAGTCGAACTCACCAGCAGAAAGGACTCGCGGCTGACTAAGTTGTAGACACGGCGTCAACTGGCCGGGCATTATGGAGAGCAGCACGCTACGAAACGTGACGAAAAACCAGTGTAATTTAAACGCCGATTTGGTGAAGCAATACTGGTTTTATGCAAGCATAACTTCCAGTGTGTTCGCTTTAGTTGGAAATATGATGATTGTCTTGATTGTTTGTCGAACAAAAACTCTCAGAACCACTACGAACTGCTTGATAGCTAACATGGCAATCTCTGATTTGTTTGTACCAACTCTGGATATGCTACACAACGTTTCAATCACGCGAACAGAAGCGCCGTTTGTGACGCAGATTCTTGGATCAGTATTGTGTAAAGTTACTGCTTTTCTGTTCAACACATCCTATGGAGTGTCCATGACGAGTCTGCTTTTGATTACCGCGCTCAGGTTCTACGCGGTGACTTTTCCTATGAGAGCACAGAGTGTCAAAACTCGATCTTTTCTAGTGCTATGTACCTGGCTTGCACCCATCGCAGTTTGCAGCCCGTTTCTGCGATATATCTCTTATAACCCGATACTTCGGGAATGCTGTAACGAGATGGCCAAAGATCTCTTTAAAATTTGGAACATAATATTTCTTTCTCTTTTTGTCGTCCTACCTTTTCTTTTCATGTTTTTCTTATACCCTTTAATTGTTCTGAAGCTGGTAAGGCAAAAAATACCAGGAATTCTCAATTCTCACTGCAAACGAAGGAGGTTCAAGCAAAATGTCAGATTAACGAAGATGTTCATGACTGTTATTGTCGTACTTTTACTAACCTATGGTGCGTACCAAGTAGTTTATACCATTCATTTGTTTTCACGTAGGTCAAAATCGTGCCCCACATTCAAAATACTTGCTGTGGTGTATCCTTTTCCTGACATTTTTCATGTAATCAACCCTGTTGTATACTTTATATTTTGTTCAGCTTACCGTAATAGGGTTAAGCACATTTTCTCCTGTTGCTTTAAACGGACTGCAAGAAAAAACACTCGCTATGTGACTAGGACTTAGAAACAATGAGTTGTTATATTCAAAAAAGAAAAACATGAATTATTTTTTCTTTTCTTTTCTTTTCTATTTTCTTTCGGTCTTTTTTTCTTTCCTTTTCTTTCTTTTCCTTTCTTTTCTTTTCTTTTCTTTCCTTTCCTTTCCTTTCCTTTTCTTTTCTTCTCTTCTATTTTCTTTTCTTTTCTTTTCTTCTCTTTACTTTTCTTGCCTTTTCTTTTCTTTCTTTTCTTTTCTTTTCTTGTCATTTTTTCCTTTCTTTTCTTAATTTCCTTTTCTTTTCTTTTCTTTTTATTTCTTTCCTTTTCCTTTTCTTGAGACGGAAAAAATAAACAATTTACAAAACAGTTTCAATTTCAACAGATATGACAAGAGTAGCTATAATTGAGCTGTTTTTGTCGCTTTGCAGTATGAAAGTTATTAGTTTTTAATGTAAGCAATGTTTAATTATAAACGATTTGCGTGGTTGTGAGAATCTGCTTTAGTTGATTGAATAACTATTCTGTTGTAAAGATTATTGCTCTTAGAAGAAAGCTTAAATCACTCTAGTTGAAATTACAGCTGAAGCAGTTTATTTATAGCCATATCTACAATATGTGTCAATCTAAGGGCAAGGCCACGCTTTAGGAAAGTGGTTTACAACGTAACACCGATCGTTTGAAGAGTTTGTAACAGTAAAATATAGTCACTCTTGACATTAAGTTAGTATGTAATTGTGTTAATTTTTGAGTTTGTAATGTAATCTGACCATATCTGTAATTCAGCCCTTAAAGCTGCGAAAGGTATGAACAAGCAAACATTATTATTACTATTATTATTACTATTATTATTATTGTTATTATTATTATTATCAAACTACTTTGCTAAATAAGAATGAATTATTGTTTAGAAACTAACAGAACTGTATTTACAATTTCTATCATAATATCAATACTCGGTATATTCCAATAACAGAAACAGAACCATTATAAAACAAGCCACTGGCAGAACATATAATTTACATGGTTCATTCCTGTTCTAAACAGCACACCCTTTAGTTGAAAACAAGTGCAAGAAGTTTAATTAGTGTATAAAGTGAATGCTAAGATAACACAAACCATGTGTGACTCTCAGGGTCAAAAGTATCTTCAGTCCACCTTAGATAAAAACTAGTACCAGAGGTCTAGTGTACTAAGCTACATGCATATTCCTACCATTTAGTGGGTTACAAGGTATCTTCTGGGGTCAAATATTAATGCTGCCTCTGCAATACACCTTTGTCTGCTTAGCTATTCCGTTAAGTGGGACCCTATTCTAGACCAATTTCCTATGATTACTACACCCTATCCCAGAGCAATTGGCTTGAAAGCCATACCCTTTCTAGCAGCACATACCCGTATAGCCAATGTGTGAGAGTTTCCCCCCCCCCCAGGGGGGAGGTACAGCCGATCCACCTATCTGCACAATTTCAGTGCTAAATCCAACAATCCTACCTTTGAGAGATCCGCGACTGGTTTGGCTAGATCGTATTAATTTATGCATGCAATTTGAGTCCATGATCAGCACAACTTTTTGCCAAAATCTCAATCCATATTATTTAATTGGATCCACAATCTGCTAAAGTCATTGTTGAAATCGCAATCCAAACAAAATTTTGGTCAAATCCGTCTTTCTGCAACCGCAATATATGAAGTGATCTTTGCGGCCATTTTTAAACTATAGTCTATACGAAAAAAACAATTCTGACAAGAAATATGAATGCTGAGCTATGAGTTAATACCAAAAAGCAGATATTATTTGGCCGCCACGTTAAATAAGATCTATATTTTTTTTCATACGGTCAGTGTCTAGCTACATCGTACTTTTTGAAAGCTATAATTATAATTTATATAGTTCCGAGTCAGAGAAACATAGCTGGTTTTTACAAACTAATTTCTACAAAAAGACTCGGCCTTTGATATAAAGAACCGGTAAAGAACTACGTATAAATCAAGACTAATTTTTATTATTACAACGTAAAAAAACATCTATAGGTAGGTATATTACCTGCCAACTTCAGCCAACAGTTGAATTGAATACTGGACGAAGCACTAGGATGCTGTCTTTGCTGTTACGTCATTGTTTTTTTTGACCCGTGATAACGGTACGAGGCCTGGGAACGAAAAAAACTTATTGAGTCATGTGAGTAGGAAATAACAACAAGATTGTCAAGAGACTTTCAGTTTGCACTTGGTTAGAACAGAGCAAAGCAGAGCAATTGTGCATGGTATATCTATTCTGGAAAAGTACCTTAAACTATATGGCTAATACCTGGTAGTAATTTCACTGGAATTTAGACGCGTGCACGCTTGATCCGAGGTCAATTGTCGAACGGTGTGTTAGTGTTACAGAAGTCAGCAAAATGCGGGCAGAATATGTGAGATTGTACAACGTGGTGATGCTGGGACTGTCGTTTATGTTTATGTTCACAGCATTCCAGACCACATCAATGATTGAGGTATTTTACTGTCTCTTTCACTCAAATGCGCGGTCTATTAATGTACAGTTTCCACTATGCATCTAGTTTCGTCATTTGAACAAAGAGCTATTTTTACCGTTAACAGTAAACTGGCTCTGCTTAGCCTTAGAATAAAATTTAAGCTTTATTTGAATGGGAATGTGATTTGGAAAATGGTGTCTGTGAAATTAATTTGTTTCGACCATGCCACGTATGGTCGGCTAAGACTGCAGAGTGCCCCACACTCATAATTCTATCTTTATAGCAGTGGCTTAACGACATCTACGTCATACAATAGTCGTAATAAGGCATTGCTTAAGACCAATTTTACGTAGAAGCGTAGCCACTACACAGAGATACATGGTTCTATTATTTTTCCCATTATTCTGCGGCATTTCACTTTTCCTATACCAGAATGTTTAAATTTTCATACTGATCATGAGAATACATCGACAACTTGTGTAGAACATAAAAAAAGTAAAAAGCAGTGGAACTCTATTTTAAAGCAATGTTTCTTTTATGCTATAGTAATTTAAATAGCCAATCATAGAACTCCAAAGCAAAAGCAAAGAAAACCTTTTCACTTTCAATGTTCCCCACATGGGATTTCCTTTTAATTAATGTCAGAACAAATTGAAAATTTAATTTGTTTCAACTAAAAAGGCTCAAATGAGTAAAGTGAAAAGAAATGTTTTAGCTTAAAGTGCCTATGAAGTGAAATTTTCAGTATAGGTTTTGTTTCCTCAGTGGATAGACTCTGCTCAGTAAGGAATAGTGGTGAAGAAATTTTGTCAAAATTTTTTATGGTTCTTGAGAAATTAACGTTTAATGTTTTCAACTGATGATGTCACAAGGTTAGAAGGCAAGGTTTCAATTTTTTGAAATCTGTGGCAAATTCATAACCTTTGGTTGAATTTGAGCCAAACTTGGTTGGGTTTTTTGCATGTTCTATTTGGAAAAACCGTTTTCAGTTGGTTTGGTTGATCAACCATTTCAACCAGCTCTGACCCTGGTTGAAAGGGTTGAAACGTTTCAACCAAAAAAGGTTGGAAATGTGTTCTTTTGGAAATTTCAACCAAACCAATCAAAACCAGTTGAAATGGTTGATCCCAATAGAACACGACCTAACTGTTTTCTTCAAAATAGCGACAAATCTTCATTGTCATGGCAAAAAACTTGGTTCTAGGCCCCCATTTGTAAAAAGCTAATTTTCTGCTGTTCCAAGAACTTCCACCAAGGCAATTAAGCCAAATCATTGGGTTTTTTTTACATTGTAGGACAAACAGAAATTTTGTTGTAATTTGTTGAATAACTTCTGGTTTGACGAAAAAACCTCATTAACTAAGAAATTCAGGCTTGAAGCCTGGAACCCAATTTGTTGCTATGGCAATCAAAATTAGTAAAAAATCTGAAGAAAACCTCAAGATAAATCATCTATACAAGTTTGGCTAAAATTCACTCAAAGGTTATGGATTTGCAGCAGATTTCAAAAAATTGAATCGTTACCTTCTAACTTTGTGATGTCATCAAATGAAAACATTAATAATATCTCGAGAACCATAAAAAATTATGACAAATCACCGCTACTCTGCATTTAGCAAGGTCTATCCATTGAGTTACAAAAATCTATACCAATTATTTCACTTCATAGACACTTTAAATAGTCAGCTTAATTATAATGGTATGGTCTCTTTTTAAATTTAGCCAATCAGATCAACAGTTTAACAATATCCCAATTAGCACCTTTCTGCATTCCACTGCCATTGATCTGCCTAGTTCTTACTTGGATCATTGCTTAAAAGGTTTTGCTTTGATCTCTTTGCAGGCCACAATTCTCCAAAGTGCCGATGATAAAGCTCTTCACCGTAAGTACATCTTGAACATTTTGTCTAAAGTTACTTATTATGTAGTATTAATAATGATATAAGTTTGAAACAACAGTTGTCTACCAATAACAGTGTGCAGAGTTTTATCTGTTAAATTGATTTATTCCAATAATAAGTTATCATTTTTTGAGTGTTTGGCACTTATTTAGAAAAATCTGTCTTACCTGTCCATGATGCAATCAATGCTTATATTAAAAGTAAGAAAAAAGAAACAAACTTTACAGTAGCCTTATAAAATTGCCAATTAAAATTATAAATGAATAACTAGAAAAACATAATGAAAGAAAAGAACATTTCAAACTTCAAACAAGTTTAAAAAATGTGTTGATGCACATAATAAAAAAAATCTGTAGCACCTTATTTGGTATAGCAGTGTAGGTAAAATTGATAAATAGCCAAACAAATGGACAGCACTTAACAGCAGTAAATAGAATTGAATAAAATTTAATGTTTTTCTTAGAATATGCATTTGCATAAGAGCTATATTATAAGGAAAAATGCTAAATCTATTAACTACTTCAAAAACTTAATTTTTTACCCTTTCAGAAAATTTATTACTTTTGTTGAGATTGGCTAAAATATTTATGCTTGGCAAGTTTTGCACTTTAAGTCTAACACCCCTTTTTGCCATGATCATCCTTATTTTAGTCAATGTTCTAGTGGGCAGCATGAAAGCCCTAATAATATTATAATTGTTGTAATGATATCAAAAATAAAATGCTAAAAGCAAATAATAACACTAAAAGCAAGAACAATCACTGTAATTAATATTGGTAGTAATAACTTAGTAGTACAATGTAACACTGGTCATATATATATTCGACTTTGATCAGTGACATTTTGTTTTGATAAAAAATTATATATTGTTTTGCAGATGCTGGTTTTGTCAGGTCAGTACTCTTTTTTTTATTAATTTATCTACAGTTTTGTTGCTTGCAAGAGTACATTAAATCTCTTGAAACACAACAAGTTCTAAAAAGTAACAAGTTATATAAAATAGTAATGGTCATGAATTTTGCCCCAGAGATAATGTCATTTAATCTGCCAAGTCATAAGCATTTAGCCTTTGTGCAGATGCCAGTCTCTTCTTGGCCAATCTAACAGCTATTAATAGTGTCTGTGAGTCAGAGAACATATCTGTGTTCTGTAATTATTGTGCAGACATCAGGCTAATCTTTATATTTATGGTGGTAATTTGAGATACCTGACAAAAAAGTCACTGGATTCTGTGTTTTTTTAATTTTATAGTGGTTAGTAGCTTTCAGTTTTGGTGAGCAGCTTCTAGACATACAAGTTGTTTGCTAGTTTGACAGAAAAGAAAGCTCTTCGCAAACACTGCATGACTGAGAATTTGTGGTTTCAAGTCAGATGCTCAATTGACTGCAGGTGTTCAACTTGTGTAAACAAAGTTTTAGATTTAAAAAGGCTGACAGATCAAACAGATGGAAGTTACATGGAGGAGAGAAAGCTTTTCACAAAAGAATGCAAATATCGAATCTAAAACAGCTACCTAGCACTATTCAAAGCGTTCACTGCCTGAATTTGATCTGAAATGACACTCAGTTTTGAAAGCAAAATAGTCTCAAAAACCTTCAATGCTAGAACAGTTTAATAAATGCTGTAGTTCTAACCGTTTGTGAAATTCTCTAGGTTAAAGCATATTTAAAAATAGTTGGTTTTTGTGTAGCAACAAATCGGCTTCTACTCTTAGAAAATCGACCATCATGATGCATCCATTCATTTTGGACGGGTAGAATATATACAGTATGTCACAGAACAGCATTAACTGCACTGATTCATAGGTGGTTAATATAAAGATTAAGCGGCTATGCATAGACTATATATTAATCACTTTGCCCAAGGATATAAAATTAAAATTAAACATGGTCATTTTACCAGGCATATATTTAAAATAACATAACTTTTGCACTTTCAATGAATTTTTACCAATGATTTCCAACTAATATTTTTAGTTTTGTCTGGTGCAGGCTTTTTGCTATATGTAGGTGATTATATTGCAGTTATTCCCAAAGTGGAGGTGACTAATGAGTAATTATTCACTGAAGTGGAGGTGAATAGACAAGCTAAGGATATTCACCAAGCTGCAAAAGTGGCGAGGTGAATATATTTGGCTTTCACCAACACATTAGCATGTACCCAACCAGCAAATCAGTGAGAAATTACTTTTTTTTCAAAAAAAGATGAATAAATTAAAAAAATTTGTTTTTACCAAGATACCATGTGCATGTTGCAAGACGTGTGAGACTGAGGCCAAGAACGAGATCAACATGTTGTCAATGACATTGTCAACTGTGTTTAAACTTCAGATGTTCAGAGTTTAAAATTTGCAAAAAAATTTAAAATTATATGTTCTGTGTGTTCTGACAAACGGCAAACAAAGAACCAAAATCAAGATAGAGTCAGGTGTACATAGTACCGTCTTTATAAATGTCGTGGATTTTAAGCAGATTTTGAAAGAAAAATTTTTGTCCTAACCATTAAAAACAAAAAGCCAAATCTTGTTGCCCTCTTCATGTTTTCAGGAATGGTTATTTGTTTAAAGCAATCATTTCCTTGTCTATAACTCACGGGTAAACAACACCATTTTGACAACTGCCTCAAAATCAACTAATAGTCATGGATATTGAGAGATACGGGAGCCAATCAGAGCACGCTAAAATTGATATTATTGTTTGCTTTGGTAAATACTAAATAGTAGATATTTACTGAGACTTGAAGCGGCGAGGTAAATATCTATTGCTACTAGGCACCGACACCAAGGGGGATGATTGTTTTAGTATAATTTTATACTAAATCAGTAGAACAGATTTAAGTGAGAGTTGGTGAATGTTTGAGTTTCAACAAAGTTTTTTTTTAAAATTCAAAGTAAGAAAAGTGTGTGCTCACTACCAGTACTTTTTCTTGAATTTTTGGAGTGAAACAGTTTTCATCCTGCCAGTGAATAGGGAGATGGGTGTGAGTTTCATAACTTGGTTTGAGGTTTTGGAATTAGATGTGAGCTTTGTGAATTGGGTGTAAGCTTTTGGAAGTGAATGCGAGCTTCAGAACTTGGTTTGAAGTTTTAGAATAAGGTGTGAGCTTTGTGAATTAGGAGCAAGCTTTTGGAAAAGGGTGTGAGTTTCAGAACTTTGTTTGAGGTGTTTGAATTATAATTAGGTGTGAGTTTTGCAAAACAGGTGTAAGCTTTTGGGAGTGGATGCAAGCTTCAGAACCTTTTTTGAGGTGTTGCAATTAGGTGTGTGCTTTGTGAATTAGGTGTAAGCTTTTTGAAAAGGGTGCAAGCTTCAGAACTTTGTTTGAGGTGTTGCAGTTAAGTGTGAGCTTTGTTAAGGTTACACAATAGTTTGAGCAGTGTTTGAGGTTAATTTGGCATATCTCTGTTATTTGAAGACACAACCCTATAAACTTATACATCATTGAAAAGCTTATGAAATTCTCTAAATTGCTGTCCAAATTTTATGTTGTAATTTCAAATAAATAAAGGGAACAAACGCCTTGTTTTCCAACCTTTGTGTTCCCTTTCCAGAGTTCCGAGTCGGTCCTGCTATGTTTGATGGCACCAATTATTACATTTTCACATTTGACACTTTTTGTAGTCCAAAACTGTGTCAGCATTTTTTGAAAAGCCGCTTTGTTTGTATTTTACAGCCAAAACCCCGAAAGAGCACTTTCTAAATCAAAAGCGACAGTGTTTTATCGTGATAACTTTAAGTTCTTAAAATTTCAAAAAACACTGACATGGTTTTGAACTTTAGTTATTTAACTGTAATTTTGCCATGTTTCAAATTGCTGGACGAAAAACTGTCTGAGTTGGAACCTCGAGTATCTCGTAGTTTTGACATAAAAATAGTTTTGAGAAAAAAGCTTTTAAAAATTTTGGCGTCCTCTCAAGCCCACCGCGTGTTATGTTTGTTTTTCTCCAACCCCAAGACCATTCAGCCAATCAAAATCACTTCCGGTGGCACAGTTTCCTTCAAAGTGCGAAAATATTTTAGTATTGCAGTGACATGATCAAGTAAATTTGGCAGAAGGCAAACTGAACACAGAACACAGTTATACTTGAATAAGAATTGGGTGTAAGCTTTTGGTAGTGGATGCGAGCTTCAAAACTTGGTTTAGGTTTTGGAATTTGGTGTGAGCTTTGTGAATTGGGTGTAAGCTTTTGGGAGTAGCAGAACTTGGTTTAGGTTTTGGAGTTAGATGTGAGCTTTGTGAATTGGGTGTAAGCTTTTGGGAGTGGGTGCGAGCCTGAGAACTTGGTTTAGGTTTTGGATTTAGGTGTGAACTTTAAGAATTTTGACCAGGTTTCCACGATGGATTCTATTAGAGTTTAACAACTTCCTTTCTCTTTTCAGGTAATGTTGTTTGTTAAACACGTTTGAATACTGAGTACTTACAGTATGTTTTTTATGTTGTTCTTTATTATCTTGGTTATTTTCTTGATCAGAGTAACATTTATTTTGCAGTTTGGGAATAATCTATGCTGTGTTTACATTTGCAAACTGGCTTGCACCATCAGTTGTAAGCATTATTGGTCCTCGCTCAGCGATAATTCTTGGTGGCATTTGTTACTGGTGCGTTCACTTCAGTTAGTCAGTAATTTATATTAAATGGATGATTAACTACCAAAATGTCTAGTTTTAAAGCATCGGCACACATACACTACACTAGAACACTGAGTGTAAACACCTCAAATGACTTCATACTAAATGTACAGATCTAAACTGTCCAACCATCCCGATTTGGTTGGGATTTTCCTGATTTTCCTTGAAAATCATAATCCCCAACCAATATGTGATCAGGATACAAAAAATCTCAATTTTGATTCGAGTTGTGATATTTAATTTTGTCAAATTTACATATTTTTAAAAGAAAACAAATTGCAGAATACTTGATCTGTCCCGAAAAACTGAAGAAACTGCAAGAAATATCAAATAAAATCATGTATACTTTGATGTTGTGGACCTGTCAAATTCTTTATCATCTATTGTTTTGAGAGTAAACAAAAAAGTTTACTGAGATGAGAACAAAAACACAAAAGCTGCAATCAAATTTACTGGAAATTTTTGATAGAAACTGTTGTGTTAGAACATCAGAAATGGCATTTCAGAGCCTCTAGATTCAAAATTTTTTTGGGGGAGGGGGGAGGAGTCATGCCCCAAGACCCCCTAGCAAAAGGTTCCTTTGTCGTTTTTCAAAACAATATCTCAGAAAATTTTATCCTGATTTATAATTAAAGCCCTCTGGAGGTTGGACAGTCTTAACATACTTCTTATGATCAGCACATTCTTGACAGTAATAATAACACTTTAAAGCTAATAGCACTTAAAAATTAACCAGTTGTTAGTCCTGTAGCTAACTTTGTTTTCTCTTTACAAGTTGTATTAATTTATTAATTACAAATTATGGTTTAGTTTATTTATAGCTTCTCTCATATACCCTTTGCTTGGAACACTGTATGCAGCTTCAGTTATTGTTGGATTTGGTGCAAGTGGTGAGTTGATTGTTAGAATTTTTTGGCAGCCAATCTGTTTAGTTGAAAACAAGATTTTTCAATCTTTGTGGAACCCAACCCCTGAAAATGACTTTTTTGCACCAGCACCTAGTTATGTCTTTCAGCAGTTTTAGATACTTTGAAAGTAAACCTGAAATTTAGTTGCAGTTGTTCTTGCATACAGTTTAAGTTTTTAAAAAAAAAACAGTTGTAATGTGCAATAAAGGTAATTATTTAGTTGAGAAGCTTAATTAGAACTGCTGTATAATGAACACCTTTAATACTTCTTTGTACAGTTTAAAGCCAATTTTGTTAAAGTAAGCTCTGCTTTCTCACTTTGATTTCTTTATGATTATTGCTTACATATATGATTGCTTCCAAATAATTTTCCCTGATTGCTTATTAGTTTATATGGCCCCCATATATTAATTTTTTCATGTTCTGATACTATCATCAAGTGGTCAAAGTTTCAAGATATAAAATCACTGATCAGTGTCATGTTTGGTGTTCGTCTTTTCCTCTTTTTGTTTGGATTACAGCAGCTGGCAACAAGAATCTAGAGTTAAGACTTCAATAATTTATCCACATCTTTGCTGGTCTTTGTTGTCTTGTTTTAGGTTTTTCAGAAATTTCTCACCTCCCCCCAACCCCCAATTTATTTGAATGCACCTTCCCCTGTTTATTTGGCATTTGTATTCATGATACAGGCCACTATATATACAATTTATGACATTTTGAATACTTGATAGTACTCACATGGACCACAAATCATGACAGACCAAACTTATGTTATTTTGTTGACTTTTATTTTAGTTATATACACTGTAGCCAACAATAGACCTAAAGGTTCTTGATCCCAACGTTAGTTAACCATTCATTTTCTACCAGTAATATGGACAGGCCAGGGCAGCTTCTTAACTATCAACTCAACTGGTGAAACTATGTCAAGAAACAGTGGAATATTTTGGGCAATGTTGCAATGCAGGTAAACATTGCAGTTGTTTGATGCTCTTGGAATTTATCACTGTTACAAACATGCATGCACAAACACCCACTTGATACATGAGCACGTATATTTAGTAAATAAACCCCTTTTTGGCTCACTGGTATATCGGAGGATATAATGTCCTTGGCTGATAGATTGTCCTCAAAATTTCTCAGTTGCCCTCAAAGCTTCGCTTCTCGACCAACTGTTCATTTTTCGGACAATCTATCAGCCGTGGACGTTATCCTCCGATATACCAGCCGCTGAAAGGGGTTTATTTTCTAAATATACCCCTTCTAATTTGATAACTGCCCTATGATTTTGTCGGCCATTTTTAATGAAAACAACAAATGTTATTTTTCAAATTTTGAACAAGTTTAAATTGATAGACAAGAAAATTAATTATTTTGCCGACTCTAACAACAAAGATTTTTAAAAATTCCTGGTTTCAAAGGTAATGCCAGACAGCGCAAAAAAGTCAGCAAAGTATGCCATAAACGCATTTGAAGGTAAAACAAAACCGCGAGTCTGCTTTGGTGCTAAACAACAGTTTCAACTACAAGCTTAACTAAACCGATCAAGTCTCTAAAGTTCTGTAAAATATCTTAAGCTTCAAGTTGAGAGTTTACATTCCATCCAACTTCAATTAGTGTAGAGAAGAAGGAAATTTTCATTGCTGCAATTATTGTACACAATTTTTTTTCGAAGAAAAAATTATTGGGAGGGTTATAAAATAAATAAACCCCTTTAGGCTCAAAATTTCTCAGTTGCCCTCGAAGCTTTGCTTAGTTTCTGGCCAACTGTTCATTTTTTGGACAATCTATCAGCTGCAGACATTATCCTCTGTCATACCAGCTGCCAGAAGGGGTTTATTTACTAAATAGACCAAGAGTAGCAAAACTGCCAGTGCATTTAAACAAAAAACAATCATTGGCAGATTCTTTAAACACTCGTTTTTATCGGATTAAATTTGATTGTAGTATACTAGTTGGTTTCTGTTAAAACAATTAGGTAGACTACTCATTGAACATTGTTTGACTTTGAGATAGTCAACTCATCACTTCATGTCTTGTTAACTGTTGACTTGTAGAAAACTCCACCTCGATGTCTAATTGTTAAATGTACATTTGTCAACCTAAAAAAGTGTACAATGGTTTATAGTTTTATTTGGACGAGGAGTTAAAGAAATGTTTTTATTATTTTTTATCTTCTTAGCTTGCTGTTTGGAAATATGTATGTGTTTTTTACATTCAATGGGGAAAAAACAATAGGTAAAGTAGTTATTGTTTTGTGCGTCATTTTTAGTTGAAGTTGCAAAGCAAATTTGTGACCCTGCATGGGTAAACATATAATAATGTTCAGGCAAAGTGTTAGGTTGATAGGACCATTAGATCACATTATTAGGTCCAATGGTTTAACCGTTTGAAGTAAAGGCAGAGCATTTGCACTAATGGTTTCACTGTTTGCAAATTATTCATGAAATTATGCATGAGGCAGTCAAGCGTAAACATTAGCTATTAATCTACAGTAATGGCCTCAAGTTTTTAATCAACCTAGCAAGCGTGTGATCGAGCAACTTGTTAGAGACGTGGGCTTATTAGAGGGAAGGGCAATGTTAGAGAAGTGGGGGCGTACAGTATATTATCAAAGCTGAAGACAAACAGAATTAATGAAATTGGGGTACTACAAACAAACTTACTAGTGATTCTGTGTTCTCTGTGGTGTAATAACCAGCACTTTTCAAAAATTAGAACAGAAAAAATGTTGACAAACTATATTTGTGCCACAATTTGCTTGAACAGGGGGGGAAAGGCTTATTAGAGAAAGGGGCTGATTAGAGGGGGGCTTTAATGCTGTCAACCCATAACCTTTGGATGAATCTAAACCAAACTTGTACCATTCTTGACCCCAGAACCCACCCATCGCTTCTCTTGGCCAGTGGGGCCTTTGCACAAGAAAACGCTTGATCATAAGAAAAAATTATTTTGAAATGTCAGGAAACAATCTGATTTCTATGCTCAAATCATTTACAAACACACACTGTGTTAACGGTAGACCGACACTAAAAGATGGTCACAAGCGTACATTTTGGAACTGCTCACTTTGCAGACTCAAAGGAACATTGAAGCAAACAGATGAGAAACTGTGGAGTATGGTGATTACTTAGTTTGAGTCATCTTACTAGTCGAGTTCATGTGGTTGCTTTGCTAGTTTTTCATTTAAACTTACATTTTGAATCTGGAACGGAACTCACAAGTAATCAAATCAACTCGCCATTTTGGATTTTAAAGAACAGCCATTTCTGTAGCTGAATGAGCAAGTATTTTTTACACTTTTGTGATTATTTTAATAAAAATTGCCTAAATTTTAGATTTTGTGAAAGTCAGTAGTTGAGTCGCGGTTGTTAAAATATAAGTTCAGCTGCATATTACTGTGATGTCAATGATAAGAAAACCTCGCATGTCACCAGCTGAGCCTGAAGTGACAGCAGTGCTATAAAACCAACTGATGTATCAGTGAAAATAAAAAAAATGTAATGTCTCTAAGACCCCATTTAAATTTACATTGCATGCACATAAGGTTAAAAAAAATAGAAAAGATAATTTTCTTTGTTTAATAAGATTTTATTTAGCAGGCAAAAAAAAAACAATTAGTGCTGAGCGAGAATCTAATTCAATCAGGAAAGCAAAGCTTGCTTTGAATGTCTCACTAGCTGACACTGAAGTGGCATCTGATGAATCTGCAGTGATATAACAAATGAATATAAACAATCACACTGATGTATCCGAAAATGTTGTACAAACAAGCTACTGGTCAAACAGGTAGTCAAATGAATGCCTTTACGGCGTCTGTAGTTTTAAGTCGATTTATGTGCTTTGATTTGTAGCGATGGCACAAAGTTTTATGTTAAAACATCAACCTGTTTTGGCCGAAAACTCCCTCACTATTGTATTAAAGCAGCTTTTCTTTTGGAATTAACGTAACCTTTTTATTTTATTAAATTCATGTCATGTCTCCAATATCATGAACAATTGCTTTTAATTATGAACGTATTGTACTGAATCTCAACAGACACCAAAGCCAACTCGGCTGCAGCAACTACAATTATCCTCCAGGTGCCCATATACTTTGACTGATTGATTCTGCCAATTTTAACGTCTTTTATTGACTGTGTATTTTAAACTACCAGTCAAATACAACTGAAGAATCAAGGACTTCCCAAATCCTATCGGCAATATGATTAAAGTTTCTTTTCTTAAAAACACAATGTTCCTTATCGCCTCTTTCTGCTGTACCCATAAAGAAATGCTTTCCAAATTCAGACTCTTCAAGGCCAGGGATAATGATTCTTTGAAACCCGCCTCAGCGACCGCCACAATAAATCATCACCACCGGCATAATTTCAGAGAAAACCGGAAATCCGAGAATCTCGGACTTGAAATAGTATGTCTCCAGAGCCCTTTGTTTTCTCGTGCAAAGGCCCCACCGGCTAAGAGAAGCGATTGGCTCTGGGGACGAGAATGAACTTGTACTGATGATGTATCTCAAGGTGTTCTTCAGAATAGTCTCCATTGGACTTTTTGTCAAACTATAAGTTTTGCAACATATTATACAATTTTTTCTATTCTTCTTACTATGTAAAAGAAAAAAAATAAAAATTTGGCTTAATTGCCTCGGTGAAAGTTTTTCAAATGACAGAAAATTTGTTTTTTTACAAATGAGGGCCTGGAACCAAGTTTGTTTTCCATAAATGATGAAAAATTGTGACTTTTCTAAAGAAAACACAGAGATACATCATCAGTGCAAGTTTGGCTTAACTTGGTCTAAAGGTTAAGGATTGGCAGCAAGTTTTAAAAAACTGAAAATTGTGTCTGCCCAACAACTGACGACATCAGCTGAAAACAATAAATGTTAATATCTCGAGAACCATAAAAAATTTTGATAGAATTTTTTCATTGCTGTTCCTCATTCAGAAAGGTCTATCCACAGACGTAAGGAAATATTTCATGTCATTAGGCACTTTATAGAGAGGGAGGGGCTATTAGAGCATTTGTAAACATTAAGTGCAGAATTCACTATGCTGCCTTACATAATACAGCTAATTAGCTGAGACCTTTAAATGCTGATGCACAGTATAGTAAATACATTTTCTAAAAACAGATCTGTTTCTGCACCTACTGAAGATGGTAAGAGAGATACACAAACTTTTGAAGTTAAAAAGTGTTTTAACTTAAAATAGGTACCATATTTTGCTGTGTATAAGTTGACCTTTTAACACCAAAAGTTCACGTCTAAAATCGCACTCGTCTTATACACGGATCAGAACATGAAATATTTTAACACCCCTTAAAACTCTATCAAAATGTTTAAAACCAGCAGTTACATGATAAGTACTTGAAGAAAGAAAGAATTCTGTGATCTTTACAGCATACTGTGTACAAACGAAAAAAGGAAATGACTAATAGTTACTTCGGTCACTGTATAATTTGTGTGTCATGGTTTTTTTGTATTTCTTTCTCAAATTTTTGTTACAAACTTAGTTTTTTTGGTATTTTTATCTTGCAAAATATTGCAATCAACTTATACACCCCTTTTTTGATTGCAAAATGGGGGGTCGACTTATACATGGCAAAATACGGTAATAAATGCATTTGGCGTCATTTTAGAAAAACGACCATTGGGATCATTTTCATAAAAAAAGAAATAATTTATTCATGAGCTATGACGTCATCCAAGAGATAATTTATGCATGCTCCCCATTGCTCCCCAAAAATACGGCTAATTTGTCTCATGCTATACTACTGAGAGATACAGAAACTTTAATTTAAAAAGGGTTTTAACTTAAAATGTGTTACTGAAGTTTATAATTAGTCTGCTACTTTCTTGACCCTGAAGAACATGAAAAGATAATTAAAGTATTGTAGGCTAAAGAAAGAGTTATACATATTTTAGGGTTTTATTTGAAAAAAAAAAAACAGTAGATTCCCAGCCACTCTTTATATAGTCAATATTGTGTAATAATGGCTTTTTAAGAATATTTGCGCAAAATATACATATTGAAGAAATGAAATGCTACACCAAATCCACTAAAAGCACCCACAATTTCCTGAAAATGCATTTTCTGAAGCTCAAAATTTCAAGAAATTAATTTTCCCTTAAAGTGCTTACGAAGTGAAAAAAAATTTTTCTTCAGTGGATAGACCTTGGTAAATGAAGAACAGTAGTGAAGAAACTTTGTTTCAATCATTTATGTATCTTTCAAGAGATATTAACATTTAAAGTCTTCAACTGATGACGCCATGAGTGGTTCCAACAAATTTGCATTTTTTAAAAATCTGCTGCCAATCCATAACTTTTGGATGAACTTGAGCCAAACTTGGACTGATTGCCTATCTACCTCGAGATACATCATCAGCTTAATTTTGGCTTAGATACATCCAAAGGTTATGGATTGGCAGCAGATTTTTGAAGAGTGCAAGTTTGTTGGAACCACTCATGTTAATATCTCAAGATACATTGAATATTTCAACAAAGTTTTTTCACGACTATTGCTAAATTTAGCAAGGTCTATTCACTAAGGTGACAAAATTTTTCACTTCATACACACTTTAAGTTTGAACCTCCCTCTCCAAAATTCTGGATCAGCCCTGTGCAGTAATAGGAAGGGAAAGTTGAGACTGGTGTGGGATGCTAGATCAGTGGCCAGCATTGTAGTCTAGATTTGAATTATGGGTGTTCAGTTATCGCATTTGTGGTTAGAGTTTATCAGTTGGTGAAAAATTTTGCTTAGAAATGTAAAGTTGATTGATATTATTATTGAGACTAACACTACTACTGATAGAAACAACAGCATTGCTATAATTATTGTCAATATTTAAATTTCCCAGAAAATGAAACCCGAATTCAAGTATACACTGTTTTAACTGTGGTTTGTGGTCTTGGTGTTTTGCTGCTGTTCTTCTTGAGAAAACCACCACCAATGGAGGTATTATGATTATTTTTTTTACTTACGGCAACCTTTGAACTCCTTGTTTGACCTGTTATCAATGAACAGTTTTTAGTGGAAAATTTGTTCCATTCGGTGTAAACCTGCCATGTTTAACTTGTATCTTTTTCCCAGTTCTAAAAGAAAGTAAAAAAAAAAACAATTTATTTTGTTATATATTGTTACATTATAATTAAATCCTTATAAGTAGGAGGAGTTCCCTTCAATAAAAGCCTACTGGTTTCCTGAGAACTTCTCATTTGCACTAGTTTACATTAGGTATATATGTATATGTATTTATGTATAGAAAAAAAGGCAAATAAATAAACTGAAACTGAAACATATATAGGGTCTAATGTAATGGCTAAAATAAAGAGGTGTCTATCTTTATAGTAGGATTTATTATTTAAAATTGCAGTCACTAAATTCAGATCAATTTTTTTCTTTACGTAGTTGATAAAAACAACTACTCCAGAGGAGGAACTGTGCAGTGACGCAGCAAGGTAAGGAAAGCGAACAAGTTGTTTTATGAAGGAAGTAGCTGACGTTGTTCATAGATATTAGATTTATTTTTTATTCTCATTTTGAATGAGGTGGTAAACCGTGACCTTGGTGATGCTGACATATTGTATGTTTTCACCACTTGGGATAATGTATAATGGTGATTTATTCAGTGTGTATAAATTACTGTTTGGCCATGCAAGCCCCAAGGTACAAGTAAATTCTAGGGGGATCTGGGGGCATGCTGCTCTGGAAAGTCTTTTGAAACTTGTATCCTTAGAATTGCTTAAAATGCACCAAATTTATAAAATCAACTTTCATTCTTAGAATTTAAACTTTTGAAAAAAGCAACTCGTTAGGATAGAGTAACACTGAAAAGAAAAATAAGAGAAAATACACAAGCCATGAACTTTTCCACTTAACACAATAGATTGATTTAGTCATCTCACTTTGAAATATATTACTGGTCATCCCTCGACACAATTACAATCTAAAGGATCGACAATGATGCTAAACTTCACGTAAACAAGACAGCTTTGTCTCTTTAAAATCGGCTGCACATTTAGATTACTTCTGTCAAGTTTTAAAACTGTTCTGTGCTTATTTAAAAAAATTTTTTTCAAAATTTTCACTGAGGCAAATGCCTTGGGCCTCCCCACGATATTGCACAGTTTGCAATGTTTACCTTATGTATTAAATTATTCATTGAATAAAAACTACTGTATGTCAATTTTTTATCAAGTGGCCTGAGATTTTTTCCTTTTTAAAGATATATACAAATGTAGACAATTAAGTAACAGAAAAAGGGTCTCGTGGAACTAACAGGAATCGAATGTTTCCAAAAGGAATTCAACTACTAATTCAAGCATGCCTCTGTCAATGGATTGGATCAATTAAAGGGTGAATTAGGAATTAAGCAATTCAAACCAGCATAGAAATATAGCGTGAAATTAGAGCGAAACTAAAGCCAATTTTAGCTTTTTGATTAAGTTCCATTCAAGTCTTGAAAGTCTTAATTCTAATTAATTAGCAAATTTTAGTTGCCAGACATTTTGCAGGTTAGTTAGTCTATTTAATGGGATTTCAGAATTTCAAGCGTTGAGTCTTGTGGGGACTTTAAATGTTGCATACGCAAAAACACTCAATCGGCTAGATTTCACCAAACGATGGAAGACCCCTTTTCCTGTTAACGCCCTAGAAATGTATAAAGTCTAATATGGAGTTGCTTGTAGGTCAATACTGTGTTATGCGCTAATAAGCGTACCTCGGGGACAGCCAACTTTTTGCTAATTTTTCTAAATAATGACGTTTATCACATACTTAGTTCGATATTTATATAGTAGATCAGTGAAATATAGAGCGTATCAGCCACCCATATCAATCACGCATGGTGATATCAAAACCAGCCAATCAGAATGCAAGATTTCCATTTCATCATGTGTGATTGATCTGAATTTTTCCTGCCGTTGAAACAACTCGTCAAGCTACTTCGTTGATGATTGAGAGAAACATGTAGAATCTCACTAAGTATTTGATAAAAAGAAAATTACAAGGCCGCTTGGCGATACAAATTAATATTTTTATCTTCTCGTGTTGAAAATATCTCACGAGTGAGCTGCGCTTCTACTATGTATTTTTTCAACACTCGAAGATAAAATTTGCATCTCTGCGCGGCCATGTAATACCCTCTATATATACGGTACGGAAAGTGATGCAATAGTTCTACCATAATTTTTGTTATATGTCATAATGTGTCTAAAATAGTTGAAAATTATAATAAAAGATATCTGACTATTGATTATTGTGCATACTACTAACAAGTCCATCCGTAAAATGATTACTCTTTTCCTGCTAAAAACAGTTTCACATAAATTTTAAAAATGTTCTAACTTTAAAACCATTGCTTGAAAACCTAGAAAGTGACCATTCATTTCCGTTGCCTTTCCAAGTAGATTCTGAAAATGTCCATTGCTTCAACAGATTCCGAAGTTTATAATTTTGTTGAGGTTTTCTGACTTTGTTTTTTAAAAATTCAGCATGAAAAGTGTTGATAAAACCATTGT
Source organism: Hydrozoanthus sils (assembly GCA_027575215.2). Classification (NCBI taxonomy): domain Eukaryota; kingdom Metazoa; phylum Cnidaria; class Anthozoa; order Zoantharia; family Hydrozoanthidae; genus Hydrozoanthus; species Hydrozoanthus sils. Next base: position 21,704 of record JAOBRD020524177.1, on the reverse strand, counting down.
TGAGTCTAAGTCACTGTTCAACTTGCAATAGAAACCATCAACAACTTAAGAAATTAATGATTATTTTTTAGAATATCAGCCATTAGAAGAGACAAATGACAAGATTTGTCATTTTTATGATAAAAAATTTCAGTCACACTTCATGGCCAGTGAGTTGATCTTTAGTTAATGACTAGAGTCAATGAAGCAAATCATACTTTTGTTGTTTAAACTTGTCTGGTTCTCAATAATTTTTGGATCAGTATCTGCTAGAGGGAGGGGTGACTGAGTGGTACTTGATTTGATGGCACATCTTTGTTTTGGATGCTTTGATAACAATTTGAAAGCTTTTCATGTTTGGAAACTGAATACTTTAGACTGTTTTATCAGACAAAAAGGTTACAAAGTAATGTAAACTTTATTTTCACATTTGTTTTCAACTCCTTTGGAAGCTCTGAACCACAACAGCAGAGATCATCAAGTGAACTTGGTTGGCAAGCAATTGGTAAGTCAACTTTTATTTAGATAGGAAGAAATATCGGAATTCAAATTGAAATGCAGCATTTGAAATTGATTATTGTTAGTTAAAAGCTATTCTTGACGAACAATACTTTCGGTAAAAAAACGCTAACTGGAAAAGATAGCGTTTCGTTGCCATCTCGACAACATCTTCAGGTCATCACTACATGCTAATTAAAAGCTTTTCTTGATGAACAATACTTTTGGTAAATAAACGCTTACTGGATAAGGCAGCATTTCGTTGCCATCTCAACAACATCTTCAGGTCATCACTACATCCCAATTAAAAGCTATTCTTGATGAACAATACTTTCGGTAAAAAAATGCTAACTGGATTTATAAGACAATATTTCGTTGCAATCTCGACAACATCTTCAGGTCATTATTACATGCTAATACAGTTGGAAACTGTTCCTTAACCCATTGTTCTCTTAAATTAGTGTGTCACAGTCGAATAGTTGAATAGTCCTCTCTCCCATCTCCCTATATCAAACCTATAGCAACCAATATCCATTTTCGTGTGCTCTGATTGGCTCCCGTATCTCGCAATATCCATGACTATTAGTTGATTTTGAGGCAGTTGTCAAAATGGCGTCGCGTTACCCGTTAGTTATAGACGAGGAAATGGTTGCTTTAAACAAAGAACCATTCCGGAAAACACTAAAAGGACAACAAGATTTGGCTTTTTGGTTTTAACGGTTAGGACAAAATTTTCTTTCAAAATCTGCTTAAAATCCACAACATTTATCTTTTTTAAAAAACCCTGAAAAATGTAAATGAAACTCAAATATACATGAAGCGCGCATGCTAGAAATAGAAAAAACTTAATTTTGTCCTTATTTTGAAAAATGAAGTGCATTTTATCCCTATCTTCTGGTAAATACTAAAACAAATATCCCCCTCAGGGTCGGTGTCTAGCTCTAGATATATACCTTGACGCTTCATGTCCCGGTATGTATCCACTGCTATTAACCTCCCCTTCTGGGGATAGTTGTTAATTCTCATTGTAGGTTTCTTCTCTTTCATCTCCATACTATATCTCTAAGTTAAATGGTATCCCATCTCACATCTCCCTCTAACATCCTCAGATTTTAGGATATCCGCATCTAATCCCATTAGGATACCTTCGAACTGTTGAAGGATTTCTCAGCTTCATCTTCATATCTCCAATTTGAAAGATACCACCAGTGATATCAGTATATATTTTTACGACATTTTTGAGTTAAAGGGTATCAATTCCTAGCTGAACTATCTTACTTCTCCAAGTTGTAGGATACCCCTTCCCTACATCTTCATAACACCTCAAAACTGAAGGATATGCGGCTCCTCCTACATCTGCTTGTGACCAATGTTCTAGCTAAAACAAATGACAGGCCTAGGTGCCCTGTCGCAGAACACAACAACATCTGTTTCTGGTGTCTGCACTCTGATTGGGAAGTTAGGGTAAACTTAGCAATTACTAAGACAGCAAGCACAGAAACAAGAACTTGGAAAAATATTGAAATGAAACATCAAATTTTCTGCATTTGTTGACTATTTCAATTTGCTGCATTTGTTGACTATTTCGTTATGATAATATGGCGAAGGCTCAGAAAACGTCAGGGTGCTATATGACAGAGTGTTGGATAAAACGACAGGGTGCCAGGAAAAACGACAGGCTGCTGGGCTCTTTTGTTTTGGCTTAGCTAGAACACTGGTGATGTTTTAGGATATCCCTTTTAACATTTGTTAAGATGTTTTAATTGTGAAGAATATTTTTGTGCGTCTGAAAGAGTTAAGATATAATGTGCTGCGTTTCTTTAACAAGGGTTTTGTACATGCTGCCTTATTTTATCCAACAGTTAAAGCGTTGAGACTTTTCCTGACAGAAGACATGTTTTACTTGAGTTTGTGCTTTGCATACACAGGTATATGTTAGATGTTGCACATTAGTAACTGTTGTCCGGTGTAATTGTATTATGTTTACTCTTTTGCAACTGACTGTACACCATTATTTTGTTAGCTGTAAACATAGCAAACTAGAGTTTATTATTAGCAAAGTACTTTTATTTAGCCCAATCAGTATTTATTGATAAAGATGTAGAAAATAGTGAACATATGCAAAAACAATTGGCTTGGGTTTTGAGGATATGATTTGGTGATGAAATTCTTGAATTAGTCAGTTACAATGAAAGTATTCATGCCATGTAATTTCTCCAAAGGCAAGGAGTTGTGCTTTTAGAGTCAAGAAGTGTAAAAGAAGTTATTTGCCAGTCAAAAACCTCAAGCAGTTTAATTCGTGTGAGATATCAGGCAGAATTAATGTTTCGGAGTAACTACTCCACGTTTAGCAAACACATCAAAAACAGCATGCTTGAAGCCAACAATTTTTGTAATAAGGAACGCAAAGCAGGAGAATTACTGTCAAACAGACATGCAGCGGACCATTATTTGGCTTCATCTTAAAATATCACTTATACTTAAAATGCATTTATGCTGCCTCAAGTTCAGAACTTATTATGATACAAAACTTCCTTATAGGTACTCACATCAAGTATAAATTTACGTCTGTTGCCACAGGAGAAGAATAGCTTTTTGAGTACGGAGCATTTTAAAAATTACTTATTAGTAATTAATTGAGTTGTAGTTTCAGGATCAACTAGCAATTGAAAAATTAGTTCAACCTGTCATTAAATAGAGGTTTATGTTCTTTTTTGTTTTGAAACACTTCTTTAGTAATTTTTATTTTTTCTGATAGTATTTTGATAAGATTTTATTATCATTATAACTATTATAATTATATTTGTTATAATTTGTTATCATTATAAATTCAAATCCTTGAAATTTTAGGATATTTTCATTTTGGGTTATAATTATTCACTGTTTGTTTTTAGTTTAACTGAACCAAAATGATTTTATGTAACTGTTGTCCAAGCCTATAATTAATTGCTTAGAACTTATATTTGTGAATTGCAGGTCTTGAGTTAACTTTTTTCAGTGGAGTTTATTCCACATGTGTTGGTGAGTACTTTGAGTGTTCATAGACTTTAATAAATATGAAAGCCACTGAGTTGTAAATTCTATGCAACTCAAATATATTCTCGTTCATTTAAGTATGTTTGTGTTCATCCTGTGGCCATCTAAAAACTACCTTTCATGTTTAGCGTAATTTTGTTTACACTTTTTTTTCATTGTTGCTTGTGATTGAAGGCGCATAGTTGCTTCCCTACCCTTATCTCTGTCTTGTCTCAAATGAATCCTCGCTTTCTTACTGTTTCGTTCTGTTATCTCTTATCTCCTGGCCCGCCTAGATTAGCTTAGCTACTTGCAGTGTGAAGTCTGATGACTCCACAACCGATATAATTATTAACATCAACATCAACATGGAATAGCCTTTCAAATTAACTTTTATTACACAGGGCTCAAAATTAATTTTTTCTAAGTAGCCAGCTTACAAAGATTTGGTAGCCAGAGCACAAGTTTTAGAAGCCATGTAAATTTTCAAAGTGTAATCCGTGCTACATCTGTATCATTCGGTAGCTCTGTGCGCAAGGATAATAGCTTTTAATTCCAGATTTGTTTACCCAAGAAAACAGATAAGCTTGAATTAGTGGGGCCTACAAAGGAGTTTTGGCGACAGGCGACACAGTCTTATATTGAGGCGACGGACAAATGTCAAAGCACCGACAAGTGACAGAAATTATCGGGATGACAGCGACAAAGGGCATCAGAAATCAACTATGTACCAAAACATCGAGTAATACATGTAGTCAGTTTCTCATGATATTTTTGTCCGAGCTTAAAATTTTTAGAACGTGCAAATGAGACAGACACGTTTGTTCGTCATGTTTACTTTATTTTTTTTACAACAGTTGATCAACTGGAGCTGTAAAGAATAATTTCTTAAAGATTGAAAACTACGACACCGACATTTTGTTCAGACGAAAATGCAACAGCGACGTTTTACACTAGTAAAAGCTGAGACAAAAAGACCAAAAAGTGTGGGACAAGTGACATCTGAGCACCCCTTTGTAGGCGCCATTAGTTATCAGTTTGTCATTTAAATAGAAACAATAAATCTTAGTCAATTAGTTGCTAAGGTAGTAGCCAGCGAACGTTTTCTAGTAGCATTGGCCACCTATAGGTGGCAAGTTCGATCCCTGTTACACATCTGTCTATTCCAATCAATATACTGTCCTGGAAGTATGAAAAAGCGTACATTTTCAGCATTAGTATTGAGTGGTAAGAAAGCATTTGAATATTGTTTGCACGCAGGACTAAAATGAGTTTCTTTTTCTATGATTGCAAGAAATAAATTTATACTAAGACATAGACACTTTTTTAAGGATTGCTTTGTTTAATTTAAAAAGATGTTGTTTTACTGGTCCGGGGTCCTGAGTTATTGGATATCTTCTGAGTTTGTTACTATTTTGTTATGTGATACTCTAATACTAGATAAATGTTATCGTTGCACTTGTTGCTTATATCTGCAGTTTATTTGAAAATTTACTAAGAATTTTTGTTTCGATTTGTCAGGGAAGGTTTTCTTTTACCAACAGACTTTAATTGGACAAAATGTGATTTCTTACAGGAAACACAACACTTTTCAGTGATTCCAAGAGCTTGGTTGGAATTGTTGGCATGGTGATTGGTACTGGTGAGATTCTTGGTAAGTTTTTTGAAAAATTGGTTGAAGTTCTCTGCACTGACGATCCACATACTTTTCTAAGAAATTTCACTTGGAAAGTTATTCTAAGAATTGAATAGACTGAAGTTACCAGAGTTGGTAAGATACTTGGAAAGTCCTTCAAAGAAATTGGTTGAAGTTCTCTGCACTGACGATCTACATACTTTTCTAAGAAATTTCACTTGAAATGTTATTCCAAGAATTTAATAGACTGAAGTTACCAAAGTTGGTAAGATACTTGGAAAGTCCTTCTAAGAAATTGGTTGAAGTTCTCTGCACTGACGATCTACATACTTTTCTAAGAAATCTCACTTGGAAAGTTATTCTAAGAATTTAATAGACTGAAGTTGCCAGAGTTGGTAAGATACTTGAAAAGTCCTTCTAAGAAATTGGTTGAAGTTCTCTGCACTGACGATCTACATACTTTTCTAAGACATTTCACTTGGAAAATTATTCCAATAATTTAATAGACTGAAGTTACCAGAGTTGGTAAGATACTTGGAAAGTCCTTCTAAGAAATTGGTTGAAATTCTCTGCACTGGTAATCAAAATATTTTTCTTAGAAATTGCACTTGGAAAGTTACTCTAAGAAATTAGTTGAAGTTATGAGTGTTGAAGAGATCTTTGAAAAGTCCTTCTAAGAAATTGGTTGAAATTGTCTGAATGGGTGATCGAGATACTTTTCTAAGAAATTGCACTTGGAAAGTTATTCTAAGAAATTAATTGGAGTTAACTATCAGCATGGGTGAGATACTTGCAAAAGTCCTTCTAAGAAATTGGTTGAAGTTCTCTGCACTGACGATCTACATACTTTTCTAAGACATTTCATTTGGAAAATTATTCCAAAAATTTAATAGACTGAAGTTACCAGAGTTGGTAAGATACTTGGAAAGTCCTTCTAAGAAATTGGTTGAAATTCTCTGC
>JAOBRD020524177.1:0-15516 GCA_027575215.2 Hydrozoanthus sils | reverse complement strand
TTTGGAAAATTATTCCAAAAATTTAATAGACTGAAGTTACCAGAGTTGGTAAGATACTTGGAAAGTCCTTCTAAGAAGTTGGTTGAAATTCTCTGAATTGGTGATCGAGATACTTTTCTAAGAAATTGCACGTGGAAAGTTATTCTAAGAAATTAATTGGAGTTAACTATCAGCGTGAGTGAGATACTTGGAAAAGTCCTTCAAAGAGATTGGTTGAAGTTATCTGCATTGGTGATCGAGATACTTTTCTAAGAAATTGCACTTGGAAAGTTATTCTAAGAAAATAATTGGAGTTATCAGTGTGGGTGAGATACTTCGAAAGTCATTCAAAGAGATTGGTTGACATTCTTTGCACTAGTAATCCAGATACTTATCTAAGAAATCGCTCTAAGAAAGTTATTCTAAAGAAATTAATTGAAGTTATCAGTGTTGGTGAGATACTTTAAAAGTCCTTCTGAGAAATTGGTTGAAGTTTTGTGCACTGGTGGTCGAGATATTTTTTTTAAGAAATTGCACTTGGAAGGTTATTCTAAGAAATGTATTGAAATTATCATTGTTAGTGAGATTCTGAAATTTTGTGCGCTGTTGATTGAGATAATTTTCTAAGAAATTGTAACAGGAAACTTGTTCTAAGAAATTGATTGGAGTTATTAGTGTTGGTTAGGTACTTGGAAAGTCCTTCTAAGAAATGGGTTGAAGTTCTCTTTGAACACTGGTGATCGAGATACTTTTCTAAGAAATAGTATTTGGAAAAATGGAAAGTTGTTCTGAAAATATCAGTGTTGAGGGATTCTGAAATTCTATGCACTTGTGATCAAGATACTTTTCTAAGAAATCTTTTTTGGAAAGTTATTCTAAGAAATTGATTGAAGTTATCAGTGTTGGTGAGATACTTACAAAGTGCTTTCGAAAAAAAACTGGTCGAAATTCTCTGCAGTGGTGATAGAGATACCTATATATTTTATTCAAGATATTCTACAGCTCTGCCTCTACATTGAGCACTTTTTACCATGAAAGACTTTTAAATTGTTGTTGGCACTTGACTCTGAAGTTGACTTACGCACAGGTTGTTGAAACATCAGTCACTAACATTGCCAACAGTCCTTTTCAGGACTACACTAATCTGGACAATATCACCATACGATCTACTAATATTGTTATAAGTGTAGCTTGATTATGGTAATCAAGGTGCCCGCGGGTCCTTAAAAAGTCTTAAAAGGTCTTATTTTTGAATTTGAGTTTTTAAGGCCTTAAAAATGCCTTAAAATTTCGAAAATTCTTTTTTTAGGTCTTAAAATGTCTTAAATTTAATTTGAAGTCAAAAGTGTTTCTTCCACTGGTTATAATTTGGAGCTTTTTTTGGCTATTTCGCTTATCACGCACACTGAATGCCTCGAAGAAGCATTCTATCCCAAAACAGTAACTGTCATATATTGATCAGACTGAGTTTTTGTAAATTTTACATTAACAAATTTGGAGGAGCCATAGGTCTTAAATTTGGAAAGTTTGGGTCTTAAAAAGTCTTAAAAATGTCTTAAATTTCCTGAGTTGGAACGTGCAGGAACCCTGGTAATGATTAAACAATAGCTGTTATGGTAGAATATTACATAAATTTCCTCATTACTTGATTCTTCTTAGGAAGTCTTTTTATTTCCACGTCTTTTTAATCTTTAGCTCAGTCTTGAGTGTCTTCAACACATGTCTCGGCTCTTGAGAGCTCCACGTCTTTTGGATCTCTGACGAGGGCTCTCAAAAGCCGAACCAGGTATTGAAGACGCTCAAGACTGAGCTAAAGATTAAAAAGACGTGGAAATAAAAAGACTTCCTAAGGGGAATCAAGTCATGTGATAACAGTAAGGCAGCTGTTAGTTATATTAACTCGGAGTTGCATTTGCAGGTGGATTAGCCTTTGGAATCTTTGGAAAGAGGACCAATCGTTTTGGGCGGGATCCCATAGTTCTATTTGGAATGTTAACACATCTGATCAGCTTTTTGTTGATTTACCTTAATTTACCAGCAAATGCTCCTTATGGCAATACAAGTCTTTCACCTCCCATCTTTGAGAAGCCTTAGTAAGTAAACTGAAATTATTTGCAACTGCGTGTTCATTTCAAGGTTTAAAATGTTTTTGTCAGTAGACAACTACATTAATGTTTGTAAACTTAAGTCTAATATGATATGCGGAATTTTTTTGGCTATGTAGTTACTATGAAGATTTAGTGACTTAAGTTTTTACGCGTGGTTGAAATACGGTATTTATTCGAATTAGCGCCGGGGCGCTTATTTGAGAGGGCACTTATTCCAGAGAGCTAATTTGAATAAGTATTGTGCACTTAAAGAGCATATATGACATGGTTTCAGTTTTTCCGTTTTCGAAAAGATCGTTGTAAAAACATTTCTGCAAAGTTTCAAAGTAATTGGATGATATAAAGATGCACGAGTTCCCGATGGCCCCAACAATTGAGAGAAAGTGAGCAAAGTTTGTGCAACGACATAGAGCCGATTTCCTTATTCCAGCTTCTGGTAAAAGCGCTTCGCTGTGACCTGCACATTTCAAGGATGAGTATTTTGATAAACCCAGACTTTGCTTGGAATGAAGGGAAGATCTGAAGTTGTCACGGAGGCTTTATGGCTATATACATGGGAAGACGGGCTTACGCGCATTACGCGGTCTTACTTACATCGCTAATATTTTGATAGTTTGCTCCCACACTTTCAATCAATATCCTTATTTGTATTCAATGTTCTACCTTTTTTACAATTACAATATTTGTAGTTTTAATGCTGGGCAGAGTACAGGGTACATGAAAAAACCAGTGACGATTATTAAGTCATGTACCCTCTACTTTGTTTCCTTTGTGATTTTAAACTACGTAGTTTTGCTTCAACAATTATGTTTTCGAGAAAGTATGCTCATTTGTACGATATAAATGTTTTTATTTGGGAAGCTCTTACTTAAGAGTAAGTACCAGTTCATACAGCATTCGCTTTATATTTGGCGCTGATTGGTTACATTTTGTTACACGATGAGCAGTATTTATTTCCCTTTGATCTGGGTTTTTTGGTCTATTTTTCAAATTAAAATTAAAATGTAACTTCTTCAAAGGTTTTATCATTTTGGATTTCTATATATCGTTTTAAGAGGCATTTCTTGAAGTTTTTGATTTTGGATACAAATTTGCTTTCGTTTTAGTTTATCCGCGAGAGTCTAACAAATTGCTTTTTATATAAACTCCTGGTGAGTGGCAAGATTCGAAGTGCTATTTCAGTCTGTTTATTTGTGTGTAGATACATCTAAAATGCCCGTTTCATAAAACATTTGCCTTTGTATAAGTAACTTAAATTGCTGCTTTGGAGTCGGAGATTTCAGTCATGAACTTGATTGGTGGATGGTTTTTGTGCCAGCGGCTGTTTAAAGTTAACAAGGCCGATATTTTGTTTGCATTTATTGACTTTGTGTTCAGACATTGATACTTTTCTTCTTGCTTTAATGCCAAAACAACTGGTTTAGCTGGCTTATTTCTTGTATAAACACTTCAAACTTGGTTATACATTTGTTCTAGACGCCGATTGCGTTGGTTAGTAATCTCCTGGTTTTTGATGCGGTTGCAGCTTGTCACTAACCGTTGTTTCTGCGCCTGAAGCGTACGTTGTACGACCCTTGATTAAAGTTTTGAACATTTTGTTTGGTGTTACTTTTTTCATTTGGCAAGATCCGGATTTTGTCCATCGTGAGGACTCATTAGTTGCCGTTGAATACATATTTTGGGTTCGGTAAGTTTGGACTTGAGTGACAGAGAAATCTTTCTGTCACCGATTGCTGGTGTCACAACTCGAGACTTGCTGCTTATAAAAATAAAAAATTAAAACAGCCGTAACTCTGGTTTTTTATCGAATTTCATTCAAACTTTGCAGAAATGTGTTTTGGACAAGGATCTTTTTGAACACCAATATACTGAAACCGTGTCATATGCTCTTTAATAAAGACTTTTATTATCAATATTATTTTTAAGATTAACTTTCGATATGATGTTGATTGGAATAACGCGGATAAATGACGTATCAACGATATCTTGCCATTATCAACTTACTTTGTGCTCATGATAACTTCATTTGATAATTATAGCAAGATGTCGTCGAAACATCATCTATATGCGTTAAATTTTTAATTGGTATATAATATTTGTTACTGTAATTACTTTGTAATTTCTTTTTGTTTTCTTTTTGTCTTTTACTTTTTTTTTTAAATAAATTGAACTGTAGAATGTATTGAACTTTAAACACTCTGTTCTTGACTTCCTCAAGTTATGTAATAATCATGAGAAATAGTCATAATTTACAAAACATGATGGAAACAGATCATGGACTACTCTTTAATAAATATTTGTTCATTCTCGTCTGTTTAATCTTTCAGCATATCAATAGCGATCCTGTGTGCATTTCTTCTTGGCCTGGGTGACAGTAGTTTCAATACTCAGGTATAAGTGGACAGTGTACAGGCCAGATGTTGTATGTACAGCAGTCTAGACAGTGTCAAATGTTTTCTTACTCGGCACTGTAGTGACTAAGCGAGAGATAAATTTATGCTTGTTATACACTTTGTGATTTCGATAAGTGGACAAAACTAGCATATTTTTACTTTTAGTTATTTGTTTTATTTTGGATTATTTTTTGCTAAATAATTACACTGAACGGTTAGAAACCATTTTAAGTCGTTTTTACAAAAGAAAATCTGGTAGTGTATAGGGAGCTCATTTACTTGATAAAATATTGCAGGTTGAATTTTTGTAAGTCAAAAAAGCATTAATTTATGGTTCATCACTTGATATCAGGAAGATAGTGTTGATTTAGCATAAACGTATAACTTCCCGCAAATTGTTCATTAACCTTCAAGGAACCCTCCACTGTATAATATTATTGGTCTCAAATAAATCGTTTTTACGTTTTGAGTTTCCTGTGCGCCGCCATTTTGAAGTATGATCTCGGTTGCAGTGCCAAACAAACAAACAAGCATCTTTATTGGAGTCGTATAAACTACATATACAATTACATGTAAATCCTCAAATTATTGTTCGCAGTTACATCTTATATTTGAAAATTAGTTTATTTGCGAAGCAATTTTTAAACCTTTCTGTGTGAACAAGTGGCATCTGCAATTGTGTGCCTCTCAAGTTGTAAATTGTGTCTCGTTTTCTCGGCAGCAAGGATTTCATTGGGTGGCCGAACTGGCTTTTTACTTTTGCGAATATCTGTTTTCCAGTCTCCACTCGATGAAAGCAAAAGCAATGAACGAGAGGATGTCTGGCACTGCAACTATAATATGGCAAACTTCAGAATGGCGGCGCACAGGAAATTGGAAATGATCAAACTAAATTACATGGTGTTAGATTTATGTACAGGATTATTAAACTTGAGCTGCTGATACGGACGCAGACTTAGCAAGACTAATAACGTTACACAGTGGATGATTCCTTTAAAGAAAGGACATTGAAAATAAAAAAGTCACAAAGTTGCCTTGTGGCAGCTGTCAATCAACAGTGCCTGCTACTGTACTCTTCAAACACTTTCATTACAATTAGCCTCTTATTCCTATTTGAATCACTCGAAGTAATTCCTTTTCAGATATATTCAATTCTTGGATTTGTATATCAGCAAGACAGTGCACCTGCCTTTGCAATTTTCAAATTTGCCCAGGTAATAAAGCCATGTGCTCTATGTTGCTTTGATGTGAATTCGTGTTTTGCTGACTTGACTTAAACAAGTCGAAACAAGCTACATACTTGTGACAAAAGGTGTGTTAGATTCTACTTACTATACTACCCGTGTAGCGAAGAATTTAACCTGCAGTTTGACGTGATGATATTGTCATGATGGCAATGAATCGTTCTCTTTTCCAGTTAGCCATATTTTTATTTAATTGTTTACTGAAAGTCGCGTTCATCAAAATATTTATCATCTTAAAACGTATTTCCTCATAAGTCTGTTTTATCCGTTTATTTCATTTGTGTGTTTAATCAAAGTTTGGGTACTCGGTTTACAGTCGAACCTTTTCTGATTTTTTTCCTTGACTTTAAACTGAACCTACATTGTCCAGAATGGGGGTCCAATTATGGTCTAACTTTATAACCAAGTTGCAAACTTGCGTATGGAATCATGTCAGGACTAAAATCATATGTAACTATTGGACGTATCGAGCGAGTAGCTGCAAGACGTATGTCAACCGGGAATAGAGAAGAACTTAACCTGTGACTCGGTCCCAATGCAAATCTCTGTAGTTCAGTAACCGGTAATCAAAAGGTCAAACGCTTGATTCCCACCAGTGTCTCAGAATTTTTCTGAGCATTCAACTTGTGAAGTACATTCTTTCTTTTGGTATTTTTCTTTAGATAATTTTGTATCTCATGCCTTAACTAATCAGGTTATGAGAAAACTACTGCAAGGGTTGTTTATAAAATAATGTGTTTACATATCTGTTGGATGTGTCAACCCTCTAATAGTGTGCAGGGTAGATTTGTAGATATGTAGTGTGATTTGTTAATAATAGGAACTAATTTTACCTTTATTAGTCCGGTGCAGCAGCCATAGCCTTCTTCTATAGTGGTCACCTTCTCCTTCACTGGCAACTATTAATACTGGTAGGTTCATGTAGCTATGACTTGCTAGCTAAAATTCGTGTGATTACGTTTTAATAATATATACAACAAAATTATAGGACAAACATAGAAGGAGTTTCTAACTAGTATAAAAGGAACCAGCATCAAAGTTTTAACACAAGTTGTCGTAGTCAAAGTCATAGTCGTAATCGAAACCATGTATGTAATCGTATTCGAAGTAGTCTAGTCACCAAAGTAATCATAGTAGTCGAAGTCTTTGTTGTAACGGTAATCATAAGCATAATCATAATCGTAGTAGTCGAAGCCATCGCAGTTGTAGTAATCATAGTAGTCGCAGATGGGTAGTCGTACTACAAGTCGTCATATTGGAAATCGAAGTCGTAATCTTAGTTATCGTAGCTTAGTCGTACTCCAAGTCGTAGGCGTACTTCTAGTCGAAGTTGTAATCGTATTCTTTGTCTCAAAAATTGACTAGACTTTAATTATAAACGTGCAGTGCAATAGACCTTTGTACGCTGTTTCACATTTTATTGACCTCGTAGTTTGTTTCTTCAATTATTTGTTTGTTAGACTGTACCTATAACATGGTTTTTACTACTCCTGAAATTTTGTGAAATATTTTCAACTCTATAACAGACAGACTGAAACCTACTGAAGCATTTTGCTTGCAAGTGTACATTTTGTATTTAGACTAAATTTCAGGAAGTTTTTTTTGTTGTGATTGGCTTCAAAGGCTGAAGCGTGGTTGCGCAAGTTAAAGCTGATATTGTTTTGCTTTTCGCCGAGAGAGAATTATGGGTTGTGTACTGGAAAAATTATTTTGGTACCCTGGAAAACTCCTGGAATATTTTTTTCATCGATCAGTACGAAGCGTGCATCAATTCTTAATAGAAAAATATAATTCAGATGAGTAGCTACTTAATCCATGTTTTTTTTTTCTTACTACAACTATGCAGATGTTGAATAAGTGTATATCTGATTTCAAACCAAAGCTATGTCAGAGGCTATGCTTTAAATAAATTATTTGTAACAGCATTGGTTTCTCTGTTTACAGGTAATAACATGTGTTATTGGTAGCCTTGGATTCTTCAAAGTAGAATGGAAATCCAGACAGACATTTAGAGAAGGATATACGCAAATATCTTAAAGCTCTTGTTAAAGAAGTAAATTATTATACCATAATAGTATAGGGACTGCTATTACTTGTACTAAAATGATGAGGTGTAAGTGTTTCTTGGCAAGAATGTATTGATAATTACTTCTGCGTCTGTAAACCTCGAGTTGATAAAATATCAGGAAAAGTTACTTTATTCTAGGTTGGTTATATGGCGTAAAATTACTTTTGCTCAGTTATTAGTAGATCAAAGGTTGCAGTCAAGAAAAAAAAATTAAAATAGGTAATACTATTTTTTTATTCTTCATAGATAGGGGACTACTTGCCTCGCTAGTTACCTCAAAACAGCAGCAAGTACTTATTGAGTCATCTGTAACAAGTTTTGGAAAAAGTTTGCTTAAGGTTACAAAACACACCGAGGGTATGTTTCGCGCAAATCGCGTTTGAGCGCCGCATTCAAAGGTTTCTCGTTTGAAAATTAGGTGTTCCTATAGCTAAATAAATCGAGAACGCAGCCTTAATTTAAAAAATCTGAAAAAAATAATTTTGGTCTTGCTTCGTGGCCTCAAACGTATAACTATCGCTTCGGTTCAAGGTGTTAACTCTTCTAGGTGTTTTGACGAAGGTCTGTCAAAATGTCATATTTTCAAACTTCAATAAACACACTTCAAAACGGTGTCGGGGAGTTTCGATATTTTAAGTGGTTACGATTTTAGAACATTTTCTTTTGTGATTTTGAAAAACAAATTAAGTTACGTACTTACTATCAAATAATTCTGTCGAAATTAAATTATTTGCAATTTCCCGATACCGTTTCGTACTTCCGGCCTTTGTCTACGAGGTGTCAAAATTTGGGTTGGTTTGAGTAAAATCAGATGGAGTTTTAGCATCTTAACTCCAGCAAAACCTCTGTTTTTACTTTGAGAGAAAAAAGTGAATGAAGATTTGGCGGGTTTTATGTTACCCTGCTGCTATCTTGACACCTACTTTACAAAATAAACATAATCCAATTAGTTCAAGCCAATCGGAAGCTAACCGGAAAATGTGTCGAGTGCCTGCTATCACGTTCTTCATCTCAAACTGCATGTGCATTTATTCGTACAATTTCGACCCAACTCCCGCGACGGTTACGTTACAGTTACAAAATGAGCAAGCGAAATAATTCTTGAAGAAATGCCAGCACAGAGCATAAAAAGAAACGAAAGGGAAAAGGTAAAGGTGACGGTGAAGGGTGTCTCGTGAAGCTTGCAAACTTTTTTACTGCTTTTGCCTATAGCACGGTTCACTCCTAAACTTCTCCCTCCCTTTCAGTAATGAGCAATTGTTGGCGATACTAGTACTCGCATGGATTGCAGCAGCTCAAAATCTTCTTAGCAGCAAAACCATGTCGCTATCCGTTTTCTTCAAGAACGCTTAGCGGACCATGGCAGTCTCTGCATACGGCGGACTTATTCCAAAATTGAATCCTCTGACCTTTCCGAGGACAAGCTTACCACACAGGCATTATCTGATCATTCATAAAAAGACTGGGTTTTTTTCGGTTTCTAAAAGGTTCTTTGGCCTTCGTAATTTTTCTTTCACTGGCCAGCACTAGCGAGGATCCGATTAGATTCCGTTGACAACTGTTTAGCTGGAAGTATTTCAGGCTACTGCTTCGCTTGTTTAAACCAAGAACCATGGTCTGTGTCTGCAAGAGCTTTTTTTCTTTTCTTTTTTTTTACAAAACGTCTTTGAAGGAACTTTTCGCTTTCTTTTTTCGCTGGAAAGAAACAGACTTGGGTTTTTCTTCGAACTTAGAAAAACTTTTTTCGCAAAGAACCAGTTATGGACAATATGAATGACTCACTCAACGAGCTATAGATAACTAAAATACATCTGAGGTTTCAACTCAGTTGTGAAATACTTTATTAAGCTTTATTGAAAGAATTTAGTTTAGCAACACATTTACAAACGAAAAAGAGTTTGTTCTTTTACAATAATTTAGAGATTGTACTCAGTCTATACAAAATATAATCTCGGTTTATTCAAAAGCCGGCATTCTGACAGCAGTAATATTATACCCTGCGCCCTAAGGGGGAAACCATTAACACCTTTTCTGACACTATATAAACATTAAGAAAAATATTCCCGGTAATTATTTTGAAATGAAAATTATTTGCAGAATATCTCGAAAAGATAATGAAACAAAATTTTCACGAACACATAGTAATTCTAGTTTCCAATTAAATAAAAAATGAAAAAATGACAGAATGCAGCTTTCTTCATATTCTGTAACCTTAATAATGTCTGGCCTACCTACCAGTACGGTGCATATAGAAATAGGAAAGAGAGCGACCAGGATACAAAGCAGAAGTTCGTTTTTCTCGAATCCTTTTCCTTCTCTAGAACTCTAGAAAAGGCCTCTAATAGCCAGAGTATCACCTCTATTTGCCTCTCGCCTTTAGCTGGCAACAAAGATACAGACTGTATGGTTCTTTTTGCTGTCTCATTCTCCTTTTACGTAAATTATTCTATGTGCCTCCTGTGGGTAACCAGGATACGTACCAGAGGGTCCCTTTTCTAGATTTTCCCATTTCCCCAAACAACCAGAGTACAAACCAGAGGAACCTTTTCTTATTTTCTCCCTTTCTCCGAACACCCAGGGTATAAATCTTACTTACTTAAGGCTTTGAGGCTCCTGGCTGGAGCATAGGCCATCGACCAAAGATTTCCACCTTCTTCGATTTTGAGCCCTCTTCTCAAGCTCTCCTCCTCCTCCTTAGCGTGTGACCTTTCCCACTTCCTCCTTGGTATCTGCAATTCCACTGGTTCCTGATTTCTCTTCCATATATCTTCGTTCTTGATCTTTTCCGCCCACCATATACTCTTCTACCTTTGGCTTTCCCATAATGGATTCGCAATCTGTCACGTTTGAGAGCCATACAGCAAAACCGACTTGACATTTGTGTTAAAGATACGCAGCTTAGTTGAAATAGCGATGCCCCTCGCCTTCCAAACCTTCTCCAAGATATTATAGGCTGCTGTAGCTTTCCCAATTCTAGCTCTTACGTCTTCGTACCACCGCTGGTACTCGCAATACTACCAAGATACACAAAAGACGAGACTTCCTCGATGTTACCCTTCTCCAGTAAAATAAGACGTTGAGGCTGTTCAGCCTTATCAACTTGTCTTCTCCATGCCCACTGATAGCCTCAGTTATCTGCTGCTTCTTCGAGGAACCTGAGCTTTTCCTGCATCTGGGTGTAGCTGTGTGGCAGTAGAGCAATGTCATCCGCGAAGTCTTGGTCGTCTAGCTGAACCCACAAGATCCTATGGATTCCATTTTCCTCCCTTCAGTACTTTCCCTTATAATCCAATCTACAGCAATAAAAAATAGGTAGGGGATAACAAACATCCCTGTCGGACTTCTGTCATAACTTCAAACTTGCCAGTGAGATTATCTTCGTTATAACTCTGCGAGACGTCCAATCATACATGCTCTTGAACTGACTAATAAATTTTTCAGGTATTCCATCTTCCAAAATGATTCTGTATCCACACTATCGAAGGCCTTCTGAAAGTCAATGAATGTTACAAACAAAGATGAATTTTACTCCAGCGATTGCTCCTCTATAAACCTCAGCGTTGCAAATTGATCAATACATTATCTATCCTTTCTAAAACTTGCTTGATGCTTCCTTAGCTACTTTTTCACTGCTACCTTCAATCCTTTTCTACATAATCTGATTAAGAACTTTACCAGATACTGATAGAAGCATAACTCCTTTATGTTTATCGCAAAAAATTTGGTCGCCTTTTATTGGTAGCTGAACTAGAAAACCTTCCCTTCACTCTTCTGGTATTCCTCCTTCTAGATACTCTCAGTTATCTGCCCTAGTATATCTGATGATGTAAATATTGCTGTTTTCAGGGCTTCATCTGGAATTTCACCTGGACCTGCTGCCTTTCCATTCTTTGACGTTAAGATGGCCTTCCGCACTTCCTTCCTCGTTAGTACATTACAGTTTACCGGGAGTGGGCTTTCTGCTGGTGGTATATCTATAGTCTCTACGGGTTCAGGTCTATCAAACAAATCTCTAAAATGCTCTGCCCGTCTTTTCAGCTGGTCTTCGTTCTTGGTTAGCAGATTCCACTTTAATACCGTCCTGTCCCACTACTGTCTATATTTGTTCGCTAGCTTTTTAAAAGTGTCGTAGAGCTCCTTCATATTCCTTTGTGTAGCTGCCTCCTGTGCTTGCGTAGCCAAATCTTCATCTTCGTTCTTGTTTACAGTTTCACTAACATCTACCCGCATAGATGACCTTGTACCTTATTTGTATACGCGGCATTCTTTTCATTTAATGCATAATTGAGGAAGGAGAGTCTCTCCCAGAACGTTTTTAAGAAAAAAAATTTTTTTTTTTTAAACCAAGATGGCACAAACTACAAACTATTATATCTTTTACGGCCTACAACAAAATTTTAGAACTTGTAGAACATTTACAAGAACATTCGACACTTTCTTCGTCTTCCTTTCTTCTATTTTCTTCAGTGTAACTGTTGTAACCCAAGGCTTGTTTTAGCATTTCTTCATCTCCACATCTTCTTCACAAGCTTCTTCCTATTCTGTCAGCGCTTTACCATCGTGTTATTGCTATCATCCTCCTGGGCATCTTCTAAAGCCTGAAGTGCTTGTTATTTATTTGACAAGGTGCTCTGGAAGAAATCCGCACATGTCTTTCCTTGTAGCTGGACGTTGTGTTTGGTCCTCGTGTTAGCAATTGACTCCCACCTTTTAAGTTTGAGCGTCAGTTTTACAACCACTAAGGCCCGGGGGGGGGGGGGGAGAGGGTACTTGGCTTGCAATATGCTAGGGTGTCCCACCCAACCCCCAAAACCCTGACCCTATTGAAGACAGCAAAACCTTGGAAGTTAAGACATATAGCGAAAAACATATACCCTATTCAAGACTGAATGCTAAAATGCGCACCCTAAATAAAGCACATATATCGTTATTCTTGTCGGCAAAACACCAAGCATGACATTCGCCACTATGCAATTGTTTATTCTACCCTTCGAAAGACAATATATGTGCAAGAAGTGAACCCAGTTTATGACAACTTGAGTGAAATTGTATACCCTATCTAAGACAAGGACCTCAAAAACCATACCCTTGCAGGTGGCACATCCCTCTATAGTAAATATATGGGAGTACCCCCCCCCCCCAGCACTAAGGGGTGGTCTGAAACAGCATCCGCCCGACGCTTTATTCTGACGTAAAGAAGGGATCTCCTAAACCTAGCGCCAATATCAATGTGGTCGATCTGGTTCTCAGTTACATGGTTTGGGGAAACCAAGGTAACCTTTTTCACATTTCTATGTGGAAAAATGGATCCCCCGATGACAAACCTATTGTCTGCACAAAAATCTACAAACAATTCACCATTTTTCATTCTTTGTATTCAGTTAGATCCAATCACCCATAAGAAATATAAGTTTCTTCTCTTTTCTCTTGTCAAATACACCCTGCAAGGCCATAGATATCTTCCTATTTTTCTTCTTTGGCCAAATTTGTTGGTGCGATACACTGCTTGACCTTGAATGACTTGTTTTCAACTGAGCTGTAACGATCCTGGAGCTGATGGATACCCAACACATAAGAACTTTCTGTAACTCTCTGGACAAAATATGTCCCAACCCCTCAGTGTGATTTGCATTCTCCTCCATTTGACCTGAATACAGAATTACCTCGCCTGATATAAGTTTATAATGGCCCGCCTTAATCCAGCATGTTTTACACAAACCAAGAACTTGCAAGTTATAGGTCTTCATCTGTCATGCAATTATGGTAAGTAACCTTCCTCCTTCATACATAGGCTTCACATTACAAGTCCCTCTTTTTGTGATCATCTTTGATGATAGAAGCTTCAGCAAAGGATTTTTTTTTCCTCTTTTTCCCCCTTTCCCCAAACACACACAGTATAAACTAGAGGATCCTTTTTCCTCTTTTCTCCCCCTTCCCCAACACCCAGAGTACAAACCAGAGAATCCTTTTTTTCTCTTTTCTCCCCCTTCCCCAAACACACAGAATACAAACCAGAGGATCCTTAATACCTCTCATCCCCTTCCCCAACACCCAGAGTACCAACCAGAGAATCCTTTCTTCCTCTTTTCTCCCCCTTCCCCAAACACACAGAGTTCAAACCAGAGGATCCTTTTTCCTTTTTTCTCCCCCTTCCCCAAACACAGAGTACAAACCACAGGATCCTTTTTACCTCTTGTCCTCTTCCCAAACAGCCAGAGTACAAACCAGAGAATCTTTTCTTCCTCTTTTCTCCCCCTTCCCCAAACACACAGAGTGCAAACCAGAGGATCCTATTTTCCTCTTCTTCCCCTTCCACAAACACAGAGTACAAACCAAAGGATTCTTTTTTCCTCTTTTCTCCCCCTTCTCCAGCACCCAGAGTACCATCCGCAGAATCCTTTTTTCCTCTTTTTTCCCCCTTCCCCAAACACACAGAGTACAAACCAGAGGATCCTATTTTCCTTTCTTCTCTCAATTCCACAAAAACAGAAGATTCTTTTTACCTTTTGTCCCCTTCACTCTACATCCAGAGGATGCTTTTCCTAGTTCTTTCCTTTTATCGCTACACCCACGTGTAAACATTGAATCTTTTTCCTCTCTTCTCCCCTTTCCTCAATATCCAGAGTACAAATCAGAGGGTCCTTCTCCTCTCTTCTTCCTCTTCCCTTAACACCTAGGATATAAATCAGATGATCTCATTGAGTTCCTTTTATTCTCACATTCTCTTTGTTTCCTAGCAACCACTAAGCCTCCAGGTACAGTCTGGGTGGATTGCACAAGATACAAAATAAAATATTATATTTATAGGAGGTATATTACCTTTTGAAGAAAAGTTGAACCTTTTTCATGTAAAACATACAAGATTACCCAACAGAATTATGAGTTGTAACACCACTATTGGTTAATAGGGTATTCAGATCAAGACCATCGCTGTTGTCTGATATACCAATGTTGTGTCAAAGGAACAACTTTGTAAAGTTTGGGTTATAAAAATTTATGAGGTCGAGGGAGAAGGAAAGGAAAAACTATGAAAAAAGTTGTTTTTCACAAAGCATAAGGATAAAGAGTAGTAAGGTGGCTCAATGTGGAGTAATAGTACCTGCATTTAAATATGCACTTTTTCAAAAGCGTACAGTCATAAAAATGTACTGAATTAATGACCACACAACTGGTTTACAAAAATTCTATTGGGCCACATCTTTTATGTTTTATGTTGGAAAAACGTCCAACCTCTCTTCAAAAGGATGTATGTATATGTATTTAGTGTATACCAAATCAGTGAATAGCTTTTTTTTTGCGCACTCTGATTGGTTCCTGAAACAGTAATTATCCAAGGACATTTACTGTTTTGAGAAAGCTGTCAAAATGGCGACTCGTTTCACAACAATCTCAGAAGAGGAAATCACGAAATAAACAATTCAGCCATTAGCTTTAAATACAAAAAGTCACTAAATTTGGGATGTATGTATTCACAAGTAGGATGAAAGTTGTTTTACCCCAAAATTTCAGGGAAAAAATACAATAATTAAAGTGAGTGCAGGCTTTTCTTACTTGCATTTGAAAATTTTAAACTGATAAATTTGGTTCAAACTTGACATTCACCAACTATCACCTGATTTGGCATATACTAAAACAATTATCCCCCTCAGTTATGGTATATAGTTTTTAAAAAAACTATTGAGTGCGTCGGCGAGTAGTATAAACTTGAAGTATATATGATAAAT
>JAOBRD020524067.1:0-16929 GCA_027575215.2 Hydrozoanthus sils | reverse complement strand
AACATAGGAGGAGAGGGGACGAGAAGGAAGAACATTTAAGGAGGGGGAAGAAGGGGGATCATTCAAGGAGAGGGGAGAAGGGAGAACATTGGAGAAGAGGGGAGGAGACTTGAGAACATAGGAGGAGAGGGGACGAGAAGGAAGAACATTTAAGGAGGGGGAAGAAGGGGGATCATTCAAGGAGAGGGGAGGAGACTGGAGAACATTGGAGAGAGGGGGAGAAGGGATAACATTGGAGAAGAGAGACCACTTGAAGAGAGGGGAGGAGAAGGGAGATAATTGGAGGAGAGGGGCCAAGACTGGAGGAGCAGGGAGGAGAAGGGAAAAAAGGGAAGGTGAAGGGAGGAGAGGGTGGAAGAGGGAGAGACTAGAGAACAGGGGAGGAAAGAGGAGGATGGGGGAAAGGGAGGGGATTATAACAAAGGGGATCTAATCACAAACTTGGTTACATTAATATCCTGAATCAAATGAGGCTGAATCTTTTTTTACTTTGGGCAGTTTATGTTTTTTAAGATTAACGATAACTTTCAGTGTGGGTAGGTGTGTTATGGATAGGCCCAAAATATTCCTTCTAAAACTCAACAAATTGAGACAACTTATCAAAATTTGTTTTAGGAAGTGTTCCATGAAACAAAACTGCTTCAAATGTTATAACTGTAGCTCAAAAACGAAACAGCAGATCGAAATTGTCCAATGCCATGCGGGTGGACTCAAAAGGGAGAGGGTGACGCTGAATTCAAATTTTTGGCTTTAGGCTAAAAGGAGGGCTTAATACAGCTGTTTAAGTTTTCAAATAAAATGTTGCTCTTGCAAAAACGTTCAACCAACAGAAAAAGTAATGAGTTACGGTTTTATTGACACATCACTAACAAAAAAAAAGATTATCTTAACTTACTATCAACACTCTTAGTGGCTGTTCAGAGCATGTTTGGTGGCAACTTTACAAAACCTTAACAAGAGAATCCATACTTAAAAGAACAATGCT
Source organism: Hydrozoanthus sils (assembly GCA_027575215.2). Classification (NCBI taxonomy): domain Eukaryota; kingdom Metazoa; phylum Cnidaria; class Anthozoa; order Zoantharia; family Hydrozoanthidae; genus Hydrozoanthus; species Hydrozoanthus sils. The sequence goes on along the minus strand of JAOBRD020524067.1, from coordinate 15,944 downwards.
CCTGGACAATATGAAACAATATCCTGTTACCAGTGTATTTTTGTAACCAATCTAACAACAACACCTCCATTTTTTGGTACCTGAAATAATTCAATTCAATGACTTAATTTATCAACCACACTAACTTAAAAAACACGTGTTTACACTTTACTCTGAATGTATACAAGTTTTCCTTATTATCAGTTGCAATTGAAATTTAACAAAAGTATTTGGCAGATCCACTAATCAGGAACACTGAAAACTTTGTCAATGGTATTCATTTACTGTTAATAATTGTAATACTTACACTATTAACAGAACACTTCCTATACTGAGTCCTTGGTTGTGGAACCGAGGTTTACATGCTCCTAGGCAGGCGCACTTGTTCTTTAATGTAGCCGTCTGCAAGTAGAAAACAATTTATTCATTTTTTCTTGCACATGGTCACAACTGCACCTCCACCAACACTGATCCACTCACTACAGCACTGCAAAATGCAGGTAAAATTCAGGATTCTCTATACTTACTACCGCATTTGCACAAATTAATTATAAACATATTATGCTTGTTTCAACAAATTATGCAAAGAACATTTTGAGGAAATTGAAGTAGGGACATGTACTTGATGATGTATGTAGGTTGTTGCCTATAAGCCCACACCCCCTCCCCCTCCCTCTCCCCAAAACACCCCTGCTCCCTCCCAAAAACTTCAGTATGTTGTGACCCCTACTCCCTCCCCAAAGTTTCTGAGATGGGGGGGGAGGGGGGGGCAGAAAGTGCCCGCGCTGATTTTAAAGATCATCATTCCCTAAGTATTCATCCGATTGCCGACGAATTTTGTGACTTTTCATCGAATTTATTAGAAAATATAAATATTATAAAATTTTGTAGTTAACGAGTCTGCTGTTGCCATGGTAACAAATTCTCGGAGGTGTGTTTTTCGTTTTTAAACCATATACTTTCACAAATAAGAACCAAAAGCAACCTTTTTAGCTGAGAAGTCAACTTATCTATTTTATGTTAAAGAAATATATCGATATCTATTACAGTTATGACGTCATAGGTATTGTGCAATAGGTCATCAAAAGTTGAAAATATTTGAAATAATACATAATAATGAATGTTATTACAGCAACTTATGTTTTGTTTATTGTTTTTTCTCTCAAGGGTATTTGTAATCCCACAATCACAATCCCCCTCCCCTCCTTCAGATGCAATAAACATATATAATATACAAATATAAATAATCAAAAACACAATCACACTTAAAGTAAAACTTCAGAGGTCTATGGACTGTTTTATTCATTAGAAAACTTTTCGAATAAATGGATTATGAGAAAAGCGAGTTTTCAAAATTATGTCATAATGACATCACAGTGACGTTTCACTTCAACCAAACTACATAAAGTTTATTCTTTTTATGAAACCCTACCTAACCTCCAAGTTTGGTTTCCATATCTTTTATCGTTCAAGAGTTATAGGCCGTGGGCACTTTCTACCCCCCCCCCCCTTAGTCCCAAGTTGCCGCAAAAAAACCGGTCTAGATAGGGTTAAGATAAGAACACAAAATATTCACCTATACTGTACTTACATAGACAAGACCGCTACCCTCCGTAAAGTCAGACAAGCCTGTTTTTCCTTCAGTCCCTTTATCACACTGCAGTGTGATCATCGCAGTCCTGTCTCAACAACAAAAATTACAGCAGTTTTCAGGTAAGTTGAACTATATCTCCATGAATAAACCCGGGTTCGTGTAGTTTTGAACTCAGGAAATTGGAGACCTTTTAAAGTGCCTATCTCACCAGTTTATTTGACGATTTGGAGTTATTTTTCAGACACTTATCAACAATTATTCAAAGAAAAAACGAGGAAAAAGTGAAACACGGTGGAGGGAAAAGCTTTCAAAGATGCTAATTAAAGGGCTCTATGAGCTTTGTCATCCGATTTCACCTATGTCGCTCCTTACTCCTTAATAGTCTGGTTGTCAGACATATCTAGGAAAATAAAGTGAGAAGAATGAGATCAGGATCATCCATTAAACTTCTTTAGAAGAAATACACCTGTCCTGTTAATGTTGCTCTCTGATGCATATTTCATAGACCACAATGAATAATTTTGTCTAGAAATAATGGCAATTTCTTGCTACATTAGAACCAAATGTAATTTGATATCTAAAAACCCCAAAATATACAAAACAATGACGCTTTGAAGTCAACGAGCTATGAAGCCGATGCATTACGCATCATGCCAACCTACATTTATTGAAAATTTGTCCAACCGGCAAACAAAACTTTTATTTGTCTGTACAAGATGATAGATCATTTGTTTCCGATGTACGCTAAAATGAAAACAAAACACTGCTGATCAAAATAATAACGTTTGTACAAACAATTTAGATTTCAGTGAAGAGAAGGATAGATAGAAAGACGAGCCGGAAGGGACATATCATCAGACCATAACCATACTTGAACAGACCGTTTGACGGAATTAAGAAAAACATTCCAGGGTAAAATTATAATTTCTATAAGCTGCTAACATTCATTTCAGGGATTGCTTTATACCGTTCTTACTTTGGAGTGATATTTTGTTGTCAAGAGGGCCACCTGAGACTTGTACTGGGACATTAGAACACAACGCAACAAGTTGTTTGCACGCGATCGTGACAGAAACCCCGATCAGCACTGAAGTCTGAATGCGTTGTTTGCTTGACCTGAAAAGGCTGGTAGAAAATGGTATTAGAGACTCTAGAATAGTTCCACCGATATCGATAAACAAGAAAAATCCTGCAAACAATCTACTGTGATGTTTGAGACTCCAGGTCGGATCTGGGGTCAATCGGATGCACAATGTCCTAACAAATAAATAATTTACCAAAATGTCCCGCCAAAATGTCACTCGCTCCTCTCAGTTTCTTCGATTCTTTCGGTTCTGTGGTCCTGCAGGTCCTGCAAACTAAACCCTCCGCTTTACTCAGAAGTTCCTAAGTTTGCTAAGAAGTTTAAATTTTCGACTGGAGCTATTGTACGCAACAAAATTTCGGGATCACGTCAAAAGTTACACGAAAAATGTTTTTGTTTAACAATAATGATAAGCTGTTTACCTTGTCACTGTGTATGAGTTTTATATGTTAAATCGAGGGCAAAAAATCGATCTTTAACAACAAAATTCGTACCTAAAGCTGAGCATGTAAAACACTTAGAAACGCAAGGAGGAATTTTTTAGATGACACACTCATTTATGTTTTTGTAGCTTCACCATATTTGGGTGAATCGAACTAACAGTGGAGTGAGTGAGTGAGTAACAAAATCGCCCCCTCACGATATGTCATCCATTGCACATGCGTGCAATTGGATGACATAAGAAAACGCTATTGGGTTTCCTGTTTTAAAAATACCGCGTGCAATAAAAAAGACTAGGTCGAGTTTCATCACTTGGATTGTTGAAGTCAGAGGAGTGAGGCACTTTGAACTCAGAACCGTAGTATGCAATTTTATGAAAAAAAACCCGTAAAATTTTAATAGTGAAACAGAGCGCTCTCCCAGTGATCTGCCAAGACTTTGTGTAGCTTGCAAGATTTGCTCACGTGGTTACTCTGACTACTCTGACGTAAGCTTCAAATTCAGTACCAGCCTTTTCCGGCGAATGATAAATGATGCCCAGTCACAACTCTACGGAACATTTGAAAATCAATAGAAAATTAAATAAAAAGGGGAATACACGAAATTACCCCGACAAAATGTTATTCGATGTATAAATATTCTTTAGAAATCATTAATAAACCGGTGAGATAGGCACTTAAGACTTTTTAAGACTGAAACTTTCAAAACTTAAGACCCAATGCTCCTCCCAATTTTTTCATGTAAAATTTATTCAGACTTATCAATATGTGACAGATAAAGTATTGGGATAGAATGTAGGTATTTTCCTTAATTTAACTCTTTAGAGAGGCGTTAGAAACATTAATAAGCAACAAACAAAATGCCAAAATTTGATTTAATCATAAATATATATGAATATATAAATAGAGCATAAAAGAGGACCAACTTGCCAATTCCTTGAATACATTTATTAAGCTTACAACATATATTTCGGTCATTCAACTTTGCTTAAAATACGTCTTACATACCGATATCAAAACAATAATAAAAAAGGGAGCTGTGGTAAAATTATAATGCTAAATGTCGTAAAAAAAAAAAAAACATTGTGGACATCCTAAAAATTTGCAGATAAAACCGCCTACCGTCTAATTATGGTACTAAATTCGATGTTTTGAATTAAATCCCTGTCTCTTAGTTAGCCAATGAGGGAAAAGAATACCGGAGGACTGGGCAGAGAGACCTGGACTCTGACGAAAACAAAGTCAGAGATTCTTGGATATCTTCGAGGGCAAATAGAATCGGTGATCGCGGAAAAGGCAAACATTAGGGATCCGCGTGAAAAAATCGAGTCGCATGAGGAGACTTTGCCAAAATTCGTCAAAACCCATAATGATCTAATGGAACATTATTTGGATTCAGAATTCGTGAAAAAAAGGCTCAACTTGCTGACAATGAGGAATTGCAAAGGAAAGTTGAATTTGATCGTTTCATAAACTGGGAACGCGAGTGGCAAAACTGGAAATAAAGAAAGTGAGAAATCACGGGGTAGATCAATCTGACTTTGACCGGAACACATGCAATAAGCTACAGAATAATCGAGGCAAAACAGGTACTACGTTTAACATCATGATTTATCAAAAATCCCTCTCTAGAAGCCGAGTTTAAGGTTGCTGGTGTTCCTGTGGACATAAAAGCAAAAGCCTCGTAACCTTGGTATAACTATGGACACTAACTTCAGCTTAACGAGTCACATAATTATATGAAATCTGCAAGAAAGTCTTCTTCATTAACTCCATTGGACGAGTTCGGGAGTATCTTCCCCATGACGCACTCAAGCGTTTGGTAAATGCATTCGTCATTTCACATCTTGACTAGTGTAACAGTTATCACTATGGCCTACTTTCCAGCAAACTTGCTAAACTACAAAGAGTACAGAACACTCGACTGACCGTAGGAGCTAGTCAGTTTGACTGTGTTACTCCTATTCTCTGGGACCTTCACTGGCTACCTCAACCTGCAAGATTTGAATTTCAGATCCCTATCCTTACTTACAAGTCACTCCACAACCAAGCTCCATTCCATCTATCAGATTTACTTAAACTTCGCCGTCCTACCCGCACAATTCGTAAACCGCATACCTGTTAAAGTTAGTCTGAAGGGGGAACATACAATTGTAGAGGCTTATGCCTTCTTAGACAGTGGAAGTGAGGTGACATAAGCAGCAGTTGTGTGACAAGCTTGGTAAACAGGGAACAAAGCTAAACTGACAGGTGTTATAGGTTCAAAAACAGTTGAAAGTCATACGATAGTTCTTGTCATAATGTCAATGGCTGGGAGTGCGTCGGAAGAGTTGCTGCACGTTGGAACAGTTGCTGAAATACCAGTACCAAACAGCTATTTACCAAAGAAGGAAGATACTGTTGATTGGCCATAATTTTATTTGAATGGCATATAATGTTAGACTTTAGGAATTCAAGTGAACCAGATGTCACTTTAATCAAAGTTTGTACCCCTGGAGTGTAGAGAAGGTAACAAGGGAGCACCAGTGGCAGTGCATTGTTCCCTAGGATAGACAGTTATGGGCCCTGTTGGAGGAAGGTGGTCTGATGAACGTTGTAGTGAACTCTGTTCAACTTAGTAGTAAGGAGTTTTACGTGAGATAAGCGACGAGAATGTCAAAATTACAGAGTGTAAGTGTTTTCAAGGCACAGAGAGAGCCACTGAACTTGAGATAAGAGAACAGATAATACAGGAACAGCTCGAACAGCTATAGAAAACCAACTTTGTATACTCTGTTATTAGCTCAGAGACTACACAATCTCGATTGAAGGTAAGCGAGCTTTACAAATCATGGAGAATTCACTTAAGTGAGTAGATGGCCACTTTCAAGGGGCGTTGCCATTGCGTAATGACCCATTGTATTATAACGAATATACACATATTTTCGCACCAGGTAAGCCAAAACTGTATGTAGAACTCACTTCGCCGGCTATTCAGCAAGCGTAAATCAGTGCGCTGATGAGCAACAGAGAAATTGTACATGACTCATGACGCTCTCCTGCAGTTATCGCTGGTCAGCAGTTTGCGCGTATCATTACAAAGTGTTACTAACCGTGGAGATCGGTGTCGCAAACTGACAAATTCAACAATCTTCAAGAGCCATATTTTATTTCCACCAAGCTTCTATCTAACACGGTAATCAAGAGTGAAAAATCGCAAGACAGGGATCACAACCAAATTTTCGACGACTGGCCTTGTTATGATCAGTGCACCAATGATTACTGCCCTAAGCAACAAATCTGCGTGTTGTGCGAGGAGCAGGATCATCAAGCTAAACGAAAACATCCCGTCCCTCCCCGCCGCGCAGTTGCAAGCGCGAGCCAGGACTGACTGTCACTGAAACTCTACGTCATTCATCGGATGTTACGATTATGATCAGGACCGCCCCTGGCATCTTGCGCCATAATTATTATGAGTATAACACCTCAGCTACCGATCAAATGAGATTTGATGCACAACGTCATGGTGACGAGCGCCAAACTTTGGCACGCCGGATGGCGACGTTACGTCATGAAAAACAGGTGTGTGACTTACTATCATCAGCTGCGTATTGACCCTCGTGATTATCACCAACTTGATTTTAGCACAATGGTTATTTGTACTTTGACATCGCCCCGCCGTTTTGCCTATGCTTGGTTCCCCGTATAGCTTAGGGAGAGATGGCGCGTCCTTCGCATTCCAAGCAGGCGTGCCAGAGTGCCTCATTGAACAGCATGGAGACTGGCGTTCTGATGCTTATTAACAATATTTGAATTTTTCGGTGCCCATTAGAACGAGAGTGGCAGACATTATGGCCGTTAAATCATTACCCACAGACAGCGATTGGCATTGAACATATTCTTCCATGACACGAAAAATTGACCAAACTTAGCATTAATTCGTTATTAACAAAATCGTAATATCGTAATTCATATTATTCTTAGACTGATATCAATCTAAAAGAAAAAAATGTTATTTTCATTTATTCTTATTCTTTTTATTATGTTACACATTTGGGATTTCATCTTTCTGGGTCTGAATTGTAACTTCAACAAATATCAGACATTTGCCCAAACGTGACTTTTCTCTTGGCTGAGTGTTGTAAATAAAAATCTTTAATTAAGAACACAAGCTTGACACTTTAGACAGCTTTTTGTGCTCAAATCTGTAGGTGGCCGGAATTTTCAATTCGAAGCCTTTGTTTCTTATTTTCCCCGTGACTTTCAACTAAGATTTCATTTCCATTCTTGATGAATAAATGAAATGTTCTTGAAAGCGTTACATTAATTATTTGCAGTCCACGGTATCAATGAATAAAAGTTTAATTTCTATGTGTAGTTCTGGATTTTTAGTAATTTTTGAATTACACTGCTATAATGAATATTTTTGAGCACTGTTAACCAGATAATTCCCGCTACAGCGATTTTTTTGGTACCGTGGAACTTCGTTATAGCAGGTTGTCATATACATTGTTGAAAAGCTACTGTATTTCAAGGAATGTTTTTCAAAACTAAGTTGTAAATTAAGTTACAGAAAATGGTACTAGGAAAGGTGATACCAGGATTCTAGAAATATATGTCGAGTATTAAGAGAACCTAATTAAATGAAAAACAATTACTTTAAATGAGACAGAGATTATAATTTCAACATTTATACAAACCTTGTTTTGCCAATTGCCATTGGCTTATAAATCATAACTAGATTATTACTTTTGTCTGGAACAAAAGACTTCACAGTTTTCCCTATTTGGAAATATTTCTTTCCTTTCTTATAAGACTGACATAACTGTTGAAAAAAAAAAACCTTTATATAGTCAATTACACCTAAAAATAGTTTTAAATGCATTTCAAGTAATTTTTTATGTTGCATCGAGTTATGTTAAAGTATATAATGTCAGAGTTCTAAATTCTATCAAAAATAATCAATGAAGTCTTTAAAGTGTATACATCTTACAGTATATATAAAAATTTGCTGAAAAGAATGATGGTAACTGTGTTTCATTGTTTAAGTCCTCTGTGTTCTGTTTTAGGCGCTTCAAAGTTCAATATCTTCAGCCTGAATAGAATTGCCTTGGTTCTAAATTCCTTGTAATTTTATGACAAATACATTATCTTGGGTGAGCGAGAGCAAGCGTGCTTTTCTTGTTTTCTTTAACACTTGTGACATTACAAAATGTAAAAATCAACCAAAATGACAAAAAATGGCATAATAAAAGTGGCAATTAAAACGTTTTTCTTGAATGCACACATACATTCTTAGTGAGTAAAAATACATGATAAATAAACAAGCTGTAAGTATGGCTGAATTTATTATTATATACTACAAAGGCAAATAAGTGCAGCTGTGAGCACAGACTGTTTTGACTTAACTTAGGATCCAATTAAAGAAGCCCTCCATAAATCCAACATTGAATAAACAAGTAAATTGGGTTAAGCTTAAGCTACATATATCAACAGTTGTAATCAAGTATTTTACTCCCTTGTGAATATGTCTCAAATACTTTGTGATGGATTACATAATTATCTAAAGTTTGTAGGTTATGTTATATAATTTGCACCACACTGGTGATGTGAGCTGCATTCCTGATTGAAACATGACTGTTTGTCAAACTCAAATCCATCATCATTGTAACAAAATCCTGATTTCATATTTTGAATAAACTTTACTAAAAATCTGCCAAGGGTTTGTAATATTTTGTAAATTTTCTACAAATAATATTGTACTGCAGAGTATAATTATGTGCCAACAATAAAGCATTTTTGGCCTTCCTAAATCAAGTGAAAAACTTCAAGCCTTATCTTACTGTAAGGTTTATTTACACAAATGGCAAACAAACATAACTTTAATGTTGTACATGTGATACCATAAAATTGTACACATTTGACTCAAAAAGTTTCATGAAAAAAAAAAGAAATTGTTGTAGGGCACCCTGGTTTGTTATTTCATATTTCATCAATTTAAATGAGGCTGATACATCAAATAACATTATCAAGACAGATTCCATTGAACTGGGTTCATAGACAAATTTTTGTTTTACTCCTGAAGGCTACAGACAATTTGAGTACAAAATACTAAAACCCGTATCTTCTTAGAAAAATTATTTTAAACAGAGAACAAAATGTCAAACCATACAAACCTTAATATCCTTACAGCCTTCACTGTAGGATGTACAGGGATTCCAAGTGAATGTAAAATCTGATGATCTTGTTGCGCCTACTGAAAAACTGGAAAGGCAAACATACTTGGGTTTTGATATGAATATCTTACAATATTTCCTAATAGAAATGCTTGAATTATAACTACTACAGTATAACAATACAAGTTAAACTATCATTTTATACTGCCGGAGAAAGTTACCCCAGGTGGTCTAAAACTCAGTAGCCATTTCTTTTGAAAGAAAAGTTACTACTACTGTATAAATGAGTACTTGTTTGTTTAGGTAATCATGACTTCAAATTCGATTTGGAAATAATTTTGTACAATGGGTGCAATTCGAGCTTTTTGAAAAGCACATGAGTGCAAATGATTTCCAAGTTGAACGAGAAAAGTTGTGTGATTGCTTTTTAATAATATACACAACAAAATTACAGGTCAAGTATAGACTGAAAGAGTTTTTAATCAGTATGAAAGGAACCAGCATCCAAGTATTAACAAGAGTAGTCATAGTTGAGGTTGAAGTCATACTAAGTTGTTAAATTACATAGTTAAAGTAGTAGTCATAATCACAAATTATTTGTAATCATATTCACAGTAGTCATAGTCATTGTGGTCATAGTAATCGTAGTAGTTGTAGCAGTTGTAGTAATCGTAGTCATACTCCAAGTCATAATCACATAGTAATGCATAGTCATAAATTGCAGTCGAAGGTGTAGTGATCATAGATCTATGTAGTCATAGAGTAAATTGCATTGAATTAACTCCTTTTGCACTGTGTTTACAAAAAACAGCACTACTCTCTTGAAACCAATCAGAATTGAGAAATTTTGTTAAGTAAATTATTAAACAGTTAATTTTTTGTTACCTGAGGAGTTTGACTGAATTTTGCATGGACCTTATTAGCCCAACCAGAAAAATTATGCAATTATGCACATAGCACATAAACAGTGCTTTTATTCATTGGCCAAAAGTGACAAGAGGACATAATTATGAAATTACAAGTGACATGCAAGGCCTGCAAGGATCTAACACCACAACCATGAGCAACTGTCAAACTTACCACATGTTGGTCAAAACATAATAAAAAAGCAACTCTTAATGTGTAAAAGACATTAATTGAGGAACAAGGTAATGGAAAATATGACAAGCAAATGGTAGAACCAGCTAATTAAACTATCAGTCACAGTTTTTTTTAAAATTATTATCATTGGTGAAACAAGATGATGGGATGTGTGTCAGCAATGGTACAACCAGCTGAATGATTTTCACCCAATTCATAGCATCAATGGTAGAACAAGATAATTGGAAGTGTTTGGCAATGGCACAACCAGCTGATCAATGGTCACACTATTGTCAGAAAGCATCAATGGTAGAACAAGGTAATTGAAAATATGACATGCAAATGGTAGGATAAGTTAATTAATAGTTATTGAAAACACCAGTGGTGTAGCTATAATAAAAATGAACTATGAATGTGATTGGCAATGGTATAACCAGCTAACCATGCTTGCAGTATTGATACTATCAATGGTGAAACAAGATATAATGGGAAGTGTGTTGGCAATGGTATAACTAGCTGAATGGTTTTTACCCTATTCATAACATCAATGATGGAAGAAGTTTGAGCCAGTTTGGAGGTGCTGAAATTCTCATTTCTTCTGCCTTAATTTTTCTCTCAGCACCTCAAATCCTGTCCAAACTGGCTCAAAATGCACCAGTTGAATGAATAACAACCATGACACACACAGACAGAGGTAAGTGATGATTATTTTGTTTTTTCATATGAAATTCCAACAACGACCATATTTCCCCTATATGTTATTCTCTTATATTCGTTCACTGAAACATGATCTTAAATATTCAATGAACAGGGCAAAAAAATTACATGTCAATAGTCACATTTAGAGCTTGGGCTACCTGTGATTGATTATACCTGTATGTAGGGGTTTCAATAGAAGCCGGCAACTGGTGAGTTTTGCTGCCTACTTCTCAAATCACCTCCGCCTACTTTCAATAACAATCAAACACAGGGTCTAAAATTAACTTTTCTCCAAGGGAGCCAACTGACGACTAACCTAACAATTTTGGTATCCAAATGGAAAGGTTTGGTTGCCAAACACAAGTATTAGTTATTTTTGGTTTCTTCAGTGCTTGCCACGCCACAATCGCAGCTTTGCTGCTCAATTTGCTTCAAACTAAAACAAACAATTTCTCTGGCACCTTAATTTATAATAAAAAATTAATCCTTTCAGCCCCGAACACGACAAATGTTGTGTTGGTAAATTCTCCCAACTAGGACCCATACTTTTTGTATAACCAGCTTAGGAGAATCTTCAATTGTTCACCTTGTTTGATCAATTTCTATTTTCTCATTACTGAGTGACTTATTTTGTGTGTGGTATCTAAGGAGAAGTTAGATGTTGATAAACTGGCCTGGGCTGAAAGGGTTAATTTCTGTTCAGTTAGTTTATAACTACAATTCAACAAAATGTTTCCATTTAATGCAACATATGGTATAGCTATTAATGGAGAGACTCACAAAAGCTGTGTAACGTATAATGGTAACAGAGTCCTACAACTCAATCAACTCATCAAGGTTATTTGGCAACGTTCTTGTGAAGGCTTCGCTTTGTATATATAATAGTTCTGTAATATCTTAATAGTTTTTATCCTAAGTTTTGTTTTCAAGCAAATTCACCCGTGGACACATCAATGAAAAGTGAAGTCACCTCACTGCCATATAATGAGATGTATATTTTTTGATATCGGGACTAGTTGGAGTGATAAGCACAAGTCTTTAGAAATGCTTTATCCTTTTGTTTCAATATTTTATTTTCAGCCAAAAGACTCTCTAAAGATCAAATACAACTTAGGTCACTGCTGGATCGTTTTGATCTTACTAACATAAAAACCTTGACTATATTTTAGAGTAATACAGAGCTGTCTAAATTAATATCTAACAGGCCTTTCGGAATGAAAGTGATATTGGGGACGAGGGCCAACCAGCATCCCCCCGCTTCCTGACGGACCTGTCTAAAACAACATTTAAACCAAAATTATTATGCCTATTTTATTCATTTTGATTTCTCGATAAAGTAAGAACTCGAAAAAGCTTGTCCATTTGCATTCTCATTTGTTTTGCAACAACAAAACAATTGCAAACCAGAGGTGTCTTCATGTGGTGGAGCAAGGTAATGGGAAGTGTGATGGACAATGGTACAACAAGCTGAACAGTCCCAGTACTGGTAGTATGGTTGAACAAGGTAATGGAACTTGTGTAATTGGTAATGGTTTAATCAGCTAATTGATAGTTGAGCTATTGATGGTTCTGTTGTCATTCCTTAAGTTATTACTGCCAGATATCACTAGCATTCATGATCTTATAATGCAAGTAAATTGTGGAGTTATTAACTGATTCAGTAAAGTTATGTCCTACTCACTTCCAAATTGCTGGCTTTTACCAGAGGGGCCCGAAACTTGGCTAACTAATGCTACCAATGCTACATTTTCATTTTTCAAAAACATTTTTGACACTTCCTGTAAATGCTCTTTAAACATTACACAGAATGTCTGTAACAGAGTTTCAAAATATTCATACACCACACTATTCACTGGTGTCACAGTGTAAAAAACAGCATAAAATTTTGCTCTGCTAATTATTTGTTAAACAGTATCAGATCTAGATACACCTCTGTCACTATATTCAAGAAGCAAATCATAAAGAAAACAACTGCAGTACATTAAACTATAGTTTCTTTCACAACTGCTGTGGTTTCTGTTGTCCCTTCCCAACTTTAATGGTAGCCACAACGGCTGCAAAGGAGACTAACAAAGCTAGTTGGGAAAAAACATATTTCTCATATTGGCTCTGTAGCTTCGCCACTCTGCCAATATGGAATATGTTTTCTCCCAACTAGCCGGCAATATAATGTGGAATCACCGGCTCAAAATAGCAATTAGTTTATAATATCACCTGATGCACTAATTCGATTTTTCACATTCTAAACAAAATAGATGAGCATCTAATTAAATGTTCAAGAAAACTATGTTGTAATAAGGCATTGAGTTATACTGTATGTTAAGGCTTGTCAGTCACCAATCCTTGGCTAACTCACTAACTGACAAGCTTGCATAATGTCGACATAACTTTTGACATAATTTATAAATAGACTGAATCCGCTGTTTATGTCAGTTTGTCACACGGCTCTGAATTGGGTTCACAATACACAGAGTGGCAATGCAATATGATACACAAATGTCCATTATTTCTGCAATTTCTTAAACGTTTGTGGCAACAGATAATTTTCCCTTTCATGGTTTTCAGAAGGATAAAAACTTGCAAAACTATCATACAACACTGACTAACTCAGACTCACTATCAGTTGTCATTTTCAACTATTTTATATAAAACATGTACAATTCCCATTGAGAAAGAAACTTCACTATGAGCATAAGCCACAGCCTTGACTATTATACAAAGAATAGGACAAAGATTTTATAACTGTGACAATTGGATACCCCCCGCACCTCCTCTGCCACATCCCTTCCCATCGAATGCACTTTATAACTTTCATCTGTTACTTGTTTAATTTAGCCACGCTCTTTAATAAAAAACAAAAAGGAAGTGTGGAGCTTTGAATTTAAGTCACTAATATAGTCTAAAGCGCGTTTTCAGTTTCTCATAATTAAACCTGTTTCTCAAAAATCAAAATCACACTACTCGATCTCACCTGGGCTTGCTCCCACCGTCTATGTCCCACAAACTCATTATGCCTGACCCGTCGTCCATTTTACAAGTACAATCATCCATCTTTTCACACTTGCGAGAGTACAAGGGTCGAACGATAAATGCTGAAAGTAAAAGGAGACAAAAAACCAACCGATGCTCACTTCCGCAACCTACACCATCAGTCGCCATTTTGTAATCTCGTGACCTGTTTTCGTTCCCAGTTCCTTGTTAGTCGCGGTCAAACGGGTTGTTTACAAACTAACCGAAAGAAGTCAAAACACCTTCGGGACCTTAACAAACAAACTTTTGTCACAAACTACCAATCAAATAACAGTCGATTCATTTTAAAATAACAGACTTCGCCTATGGAGACCTTCAGTAACCACCACCACAGAGCGAGCCACGAACGTCACTTTTGACCGAGGAGACCTGGAACTAGAACGCCGTTCGTGGCGCCGAAATCAAAGCTCTGTTGGAAAATGTACGTTGTTTGTGCATTGTTGCAATTACTTGTTTAATATTTTAAAAGCAATATAAAACTTTTTCCGTGTTTGCATAACGTGACGTAAACATAAGAGGGGCTGGGAGAATTCTCGAAATTTATGCAAATGGAAACACGGAAAAAGTTTTCTATTGCTTTTAACATAAACTTTTGTTGGATAGTGAGGAAGTTGAAGAAGATATTTGGATGAGAAGAAATTTGGGTAAAACCGCCAAACCGTTCCTCCATGCAAGGGACTAGTGCAGCTTTGGTTTGAGAACGGTTTGGCGAATTTACATCAAATATTAACTTCAAAATTAGTTATTAAACTTCCCAAAAAATCACCAAATTAAAGAATCTCTTTAAAATTACCAATCTTTGAGAAAAAAAACTCAAAATTCATCGAAAAACTCTTAAAATATTCAAGCTGACTCTCTTTCATCTCATCTGTGTTTTAGGCCTAGAGATTCTGTAGATTCAAATCATGGACGGAGATATCGGAAGAAACATGAGGAAAAGTGGCCACAAAGCGTGCTTTCTTAGGTTAAGTCCCGCCTTAAAAATACAAAAACGATGGTCTTTTTACTTGTTTAATGATCAAAACGTACGTTCTCAAAACACTGTTGTGACGTTGGCATTTCCTAAGCTAGCCAATCAAAAGTCGCTTTAGAAGTTCAAATTAAAAACTTGCTGTTGGTCCGCGAATCGGCGAGTTTACAACATTTGTTAAGATTATACCGAAATGACTCTCGAAAATGTCAAAAGTTCACATTAGATACTGCTAAAACGGTTTACCAACATGTTCTCAAGTTAAATATAAGTCAACTTTGCTGATCGCGGCTTAAAGAAACGTTAACATGCCAGATCTGGCAACCAGAAAACATATAGCAGCGAAGCTAACTTTCTCGTCGTGACGGGAATAAACATTATGTGTGGGAATGCTGCATATATTTGGCTGGCCTGAAGTATTCACAGTATAAACTGGTAGCTGGTTTTCTTGGTCAGGATTGAGGGCAGTAGAGAGTACATTACTGCACAATTGGAGCTGTTGGGACGAAGGACGTCTGTTGTAACTACGAAGCGAATTCTCATTCTTGTGGCCAGACAATGACATGTTTCGCGTCCAGCTAGCATTTACTGATTTAATTTGACTGCTGAAATGCGGGGTCAGTAGTAATATGAAGCCCTTTGTTAAATGGTTGATTATTCAGATATCTTTCTATCCCGGTTAGGAAACTCAAGAGTGTACTACGACGGCCTTCCCAGGTACATGTGATATCGAGCAGGAGAATATAATCATGCGCATTTTGAAGCGTTGAATTCTCGCTGGGAGATCTTCCAGATTGTTTGTACTAAGGAGTGGCACCAAGGGTTTGTGGTCTGTTTCAATGTGAAAATTGAGCCCGATTAGGAAATCTGAAAAGCGTTCACTAGCCCATGTTATCCCCAGCGCTTCTTTTTC
>JAOBRD020523957.1:0-16930 GCA_027575215.2 Hydrozoanthus sils | reverse complement strand
AGTGAATTTGTCTTTTTTGAAACTGATTTATTTGAAGTACTTGGCAAAACGCCATGCAAGTCTAGTGAGCATCCTCACTCTGACGCATTGTGACCACCTTTGAAAAATCCTAGCCACGTTCCTGTGCAGGGGAGAGATTTTCTCTACTTTACAACAAATTGCGAGTGTGCAGTCTGACGCCAACTTTTCAATCGTTATATAGGACAAACATCTGTTAGTTCTTGCTTTGAGTTACTTGGGCACAGGAATAGGAGTTCTGCTTCTTGGTCCGGCGCCAGTCCTGACGTTTTTACCAAGAGAGTGAGTATTGCGTTTCTTAAAGTGTATATATCATGTTTATGAAACTTGTTAAAAAGGAATTTAAAAAAGAAGAGAAACGTCGCTTATTTCATTGTAGTAACTCTCTCGGTTGCTGAGATATTAAGGTTTTTCAAATAGGCAAATTACAAGAGTTGTGACGTAAGTGGGAAGATTACAAAACAACAATTATTTCTTAAATTACAAGACCAATATCTTGAAACTGTTGTGTTGCAATTTTCCCATTGGGTTTCTCCTATTACATCACAACTTTGGCAATTTGCATATTTGAAAAACCTTGATATCTCAGCAAACAATCGACTTTTCATTTTTGTTCAGAATTCTTTCTAACCAATTAACTTGCATAAACATGATAAATACATTTTAACGTTTATTTTTTGGTTTCTGTGGACGTTGAACGTGTTTCTCATTATCACTCAACAAGTCTGTCACTAAGTCAGACATCAGCATAGCTCTAGGATTATCATCAAGATTACTCGAAAACGTAAATGGTAATAAGTTCGAAGGCATACTTTATTGCCCCTGAGTTTACCACAGGCAGGTGTTAGCTGACAGGAGTAAAGAACCGCCGATTTTCCATTGACCACTAAATTAATTCTTGTAGCAACATATTCTGTTAATAGAAGCAGTTTTGATGATGGATTTGGTACGAAGGAACATTTTTAAGGGACCGTGTTCTCGGCTATAACTATAATCTTATTTAGTTTTGATGCGTTTTTTTTTTCAAAATGGTTTGGCTTTTTTACCAGATAAAGAGTGAAAACTGAAATAAACAAAATAAAGAGTCCTTGTTGTCTGTAGATAGTGAACCCAACTACCCCTGGGATCGACAAAACAAGTGAGAACCGCCTGCTTCACAAGACCATAGACAAACAAAGTCGATCTAGGCCCGTATTTTGTCGTTATTTTATTCTGTGAAGTTTCGCTTTAGGAACTAAATTCATAGTTGTAACACTGACAAATTACTGAATCAGACTTTAGATCCGAATACCGCCGTGGCAAGGCTCAGAAGCCAGTATGAGCTGTACACAGCTGTCGATTATTTGCTCATGCATACTTTGTTTCACGTTTTGCTGTTGAGGCCGTGATAGCCGTCCCATCTCCAAGGAAAAAAGTGTCCTTCTGGAGTGAAAGCATTTCTGAAAGAGAAAGGGTTGTTTTTGGAGGTTAACCGAGAAACGTCGACATATCGAAGTAAAAAAACACTTCCACAAAGACAAATCAAGCAACATGACCAAGGTCGAAGCAGGCAATACAAACAGGTCGAAATTCGAAAATTTCGCGAGAAAAACCTTGCCTGAAGAGAATTTTAAAACTTTATATCTTTAACTTTCTTTTAATAGTGAAACTAATCTTAGTTCATATAAAACTTTCAACCCAATGTTCACGTAAGAGATGGACTAGCGATTCAAAAAGCACGCCATAGCTGGCAGAGAGCAGAGACCTTTATAGGCGTTAACTTGACGGCGGGTGATTGGCAACTGAACGTGTGAAACCCCTGGGCTCGCGCCTTTTATACTGAAACCTCGAATGAAAAAATCCCACTTTGTAATTTCCGGTGTACATGTAAAATACCCCTAAAATTTCTCATGTTGGAGACTCAATAACCACAAAACCCAGCAAGAAACAAACGAAACAAACGAAAAATACGAAGTGATCAGCTGCACTGAATGACAGTGAACGATGATAAAGATTTTGGTGGACGAACATGATGATGAATCACTTACTCCTGGCTTTAACTGTCATTTTCAGTTGCCTGACTGACCTCCATTTATTTATTTAACTTAACCAAGAAAACCACTGACAACACTAATAGTGATTATTTTCATCTTAGTATAAGAAAAAACTGTGAACATTGCGAAACTTACTGGTGTATAAATTGAGGTCGGTTTTTGGGGCCAATTCCTGGGTATTAAAGTCTCGACTATTACTCCTGAAAACAGGGTGTTCTGGTTCTCAAAAACTGTATTTTATTTGTCAGTCGAAAATAAAGCCGTGGCCGCTTTTTGATCCTGGCGCTTGAACATTTCTTCATTGTAGACCCTCGCAAAGAAAGAACAAACATTTTGTCGCTACTTTTCAGACAAACTGTTAAAGTTTCTGCATGTATATATTGTCGAGTGGTCGGATACAGAGTAACTACACAGGATATAACTCACTTTATGCCGTCATGGGGTGTTGTGTGTGACACAGAACAACATAACAAAGAGCAGGACCTGAACTAAACCACTGGAGATCCAAATCAGATGACTAACACTGCTGTTTCTTGTTTCTTTGCAGTAAGCTGTGGCTTACTTGTGTCGCATTAGCTTTTATGGGAGTTACTGGCGGCATGGGCTTCGTTCCCTGCATGCCTTTCATGCTTCGATCTGTAAGGTGAGTGGAGTGTTTCTTTCATAAACGTAATGATTAATTGTCTGTTTGACTGATTAGTTTCTTGATTGGTTGTCCGATACATTACTTGACTAATTTGTTGCCTGAATGATCAGTTTACTGAATGATTGATTAATTAATTGATTAATAACCTGATTTATTTTGGCTCAATCATTCAAATCGTGAAGCCTGGTTCTACTATCTTTGTTGTTTTTTTCTTTCTTTTTCTTTGTTCCTGTGCACCTCATTTGTACCAGTCCACTCTTTCAAATTTTGATCAAAACAATCAAACTGCTCAACTACTTACCCTCACCGCCCTCCCTCTGGGTTGTTTATGAACAGTTTGTACCGAATTCAGTTAAATCATTACCATTTTAATTGTGAATCAAGATACACATTAAATTCTTCCGTCATATTTATATATAGGTTTGAGTAATAAAAAACGTACTACTTTAGTAAATACTTTTTTTGGTACAATTAAAACTTTTCTGTTTGCTTGTTTTACTGTTTATGTTCCTCTTCTAAACGAATATCAGGTCTGGCTAAGGTGACTGTAAAACGGAATGCCCGATAAGTGAGTTCGTGGCTGTTAGCAGGTTATGTTGTGTCTCTTGCTTTTAGGTTACATTTCGTCTTATCGGGCCTTTCAGCTTATAAAGTATTCGATCCTGGCATGGATAGTCTTTTCACTACCCATGATCATGGTGATTCACGGTTGCTTGCAGAAGTGCCGCTATTTCACGCTTCTTTCATTCTTGTTTTATTTCCCTAACTCGGCCTCACCGTACGGAACCACAGACCTCAATAGCTTTCCTTGATACAAGAATTTAATTCATTTCTTCAAAGCGTTTATTTTCAAACTCAAGCCAGAGAGAAGATTATTTTTGTATAAGCAGGAATAAAGGCAAAGCTCGGTAGTAGGGAGACAAACTGTACCCCTCCCTCCGCTAGAAAGGCTGGAAAATGGCGCCGGAACCAAACTCGCACGTGCCGGGCGTAATGCTTGCTCAAGCAAAACTTTTGTGTTATGACGTCTTGGCAATGAACAAACTCGCCAAACTACTGAAGCCATATTGACAAGTACGGCGTTTGGGTAAAATATAGTTTATTTCTAAGGTGTTCCATTAATGAACCAAAGAAACAAAAAAAAGTTAACTTCAATATACTTTACCAAGACAAGAAACAAGTTTCTTTGTTGTCTTCAAACAGAAAACGAGGCCTGTCAGACGATTTGAAAACTAATGCTGCTGTTTCGGGGATATTTGGCTGTGCAATGAATGTTGGGTATGTAAACTGCCAGTGTGTGATAATCGCAATGAATTTTGGGTATGTTAACTACCAGTGTGTGATCATCGGAATGAATGTTGGGTATGCAAACTGCCAGTGTCTGATGATCGCACTAAATGCTGGGTATTTAAACTGAAAGTGTGCGGCGATCGCAATGAATGTTGGGTATGTAAACTGCCAGTGTGTGTGATGATCGCAATGAATGTTGGGTTTCTAAACTGATTGTGCTTGATGATCGCAATGAATGTTGGGTATATGTAAATTACTACTACTACTTCTACTACTGCTACTGCTACTGCTACTGTTTAATCTTATACTTCGCTCAGACTACTACTACTTCTGCTACTTCTTTTGTTTTAACTACTACATTATATTTCTCTGTAAATATATCTTCCTTTTTTTACTGTATTACAGAATGTTTATTGGACCCTCATTGAGCGGGGCATTATATGACTACACTGGCTTCTATTGGACAACGTCGGTGAGCTATGGAGTTTAATACACAGTTGTTATTCCTTGATTGGTTTAATTAGGTGTGTTGTTTGTGTATGCGTGTCAGTTTGTGCGTGCGCGCGCGTATGGTTTATGTATGTGTATATGGCCCTAAGACCAACTATAATTTACTCAGCAAGTTTTCTCCGAGGAAGGGATAACGCTGAAAACGTCAACACCCTAAACTTCTGACGGTAAAGATTTTCGGCTTTTGCGTTTGAGTTACCCTTTTATCAAAATAATCGAATTTCATTGTATGTGTACATAATTGGATAGCTGTACTGTATGCATGTATGAATATGTTTTGAAAATTGGTGTTTGAATTGCTTGTTCATATAAGTTCTTAATTCGTTTTTACTCCTGTTCTAGGTATTCGCGTATATCTTTTTTGCCGAGGTATGTTCAACTATAAAAGTTCTATGCTGTTCAATTTCTGTTTTTGGTAGCTTGGCACACCGAAACCTTGTGAACTTTTTCTGAAAAAAATGAAACTGTTGCGACAGATGCCTTTGCAAAGTGAACTATCAAGAATTTCTCAACCACATGCCAAGAGTTTTTGAGTATTGGTAATATTTTTCTTAACTGTTTAAGGAATTGTTTAAAGTTTGCGACGTTAGAATTTAATGTAGAGTTGTTCATCCATTTATGCAAACAGCAGTTCACGATGAAAAGTTTTCATTTGCTTCCGAGTGAGATGTTTTTTTGGCATAATGCGATACAGGATCCAGAAGTGTAACTATGGCTATGCACACTTTTCACTGCAAAGATCGCCCTTAAGGTGGCTCCCTAGGGTTTTAAACCGCGAGACCTGAGTACAGAAATGAATATTCATGCGTGTACACGCGCACGTGTCGCCCACAATAGGTAAACAAATATGGCTTCCCAGCTCGGTTACTCCAGCTTACTTTAAGCGGTGTAATCCGTTAGGGGGAAAGTTAAGTGAAACAACTGAACAACTGAACAGTTGTTTTGCTCGCAATTTGCTTGCATATAATTCTCTGCCAGAAGGAGATGGAAGAGCATTTGAACGAGGTTGACGTACGTTCTGATGCAAGCTAAGTTGTACTCAGACCTTATGCTCTTTCTTGTGTTCCTTTTTCTAGGTCCTAGTTATTGCTTTCTTCGGTATTTGTGTCAAGCAGAGGTCGATCCACAGGTTGGTTTAAACGCGCCATTTCTCTAGCATCTGTTGCAGACGTCTTTTATGGTTCCAGTCCCCCTACTACAACATTTGTTCCTGAGGGAACTAGAACCACAAAAGACTGGAAGCTACTCTTGCTCATTATGTTGTGTGTCTGTCTAACTCGATTGCGAGTATTTCCTGACGCTACAAACTTGTTCGCCACAAGTGCTTAAATGTTCCGTGTGCTTAAAGATATTTTCGCACCTTTCTGTGTTCATTTTGTATATAGACATTCTGTTATATTTGCTTGAATTTGACGTTTCACTTACGGAGTATTTGTTATGTTACATTAGTCGCTTATTCGGCTAGTATATTTTAGTTAACTGCTTAGTTTTTTTAATGTTATTTGCTCGCAGTTTACCAGTAAATACAATCCAAGTCTCGCTATCGTCTCGTAAAAAATTCGCATACCGCTACAGGAAGTGATAACGTTGATTATGGTGATGACGATGTTTATTTGAGACAATTATTTGGTCTCAGTTGGTTCGACTTGTTTAGATGCACGTCATGATTTTAGTTATTTACTCAACTGTGCAAGGCAGTCCCTGTCACAAGTCAGCAAACAAAGTCGGACGGCTGATTAGTGGTGAATATGACGAAGTTGGTTGTATGTTCTGGTCAAAGTGGTGACGGCTGTGGTAGTCTCGTGGAAGACGATGGTATTTTAAAAGTGATGACAGTGATAATCATGATGATCGCTGTTGATGATGACAGCGAGTGTTGCGATAATGTTATTGATTACAGTGAATATGGCTTTGCTTTAAATCCTTAGTCATTTGTTATGAAAACGCAATACTTCAAACACTTGAAGGGTTTTAGGAATAGCTTTTAGGTAGGGGATGCAAGTATTATTTTCTTAAATATTTGTTATTGATTTTTTGTTGTAGCGACACTTCACGTTCAGCAGAGCGGGAGCCGTTACTTGGCAGCGAGCAAGGTTAAACAGCACCCCCGGTTTTTGTTTGTGCCTTCACATACAGTACAGGAAAAAGAAGAGCCTACGCCGTACTTCGTTTGTGCCTTCCCATACAGTATAGGGCCATTCAGAGCTTGCCCCGTACTTCGTTTGTGCCTTCACATACAGCACAGCGCCATGCAGAGCTTACCCCGTACTTCGTTTGTGCCTTCACATACATTACAGGGCCATGCAGAGCTTATCCCCCTATGTGCCTTCACATACAGTACAGGAAGGATAAGAGCTCATCCCCTTCTTCGTTTGTGCTTTCACGTACAGTACAGGGCCAAGCAGAGCTTATCCCCCTATGTGCTTTCACATACAGTACAGGAAGGAGAAGGGCTCACCCCGTTCTTCGTTTGTGCCTTCACATACAGTACAGGGCCATGCAAAGCTTATTCCCCTATGTGCTTTCAAATACAGTACAGGAAGGAGAAGAGCTTACCCCGTACTTCGTTTCTGCCTTCACATACAGTACAGGGCCATACAGAGCTTACCCCGTACTTCGTTTCTGCCTACACGTACAATAGAGGAAGAGCCTACCCCGTATACTTCGTTTGTGCTATTACATAAAGTACAGCGAGAAGATGGAAGACCACGCAGTGTTTAACCCGTACTTCGTTTTACTTAATCAGACACTGCAAACAACAATTTCATTTAATACCACCCAAACAAGTAGTACACTATTCATGTGTAAAGTTGTTTCTTTTAACATAGGGAAGAATAACTAATTAATTCAGAATCCTATTGCAAAAAAAAAAACCCAAGGTATCGACGAGACACGCGTCTTGTTAATGAGCAAAAACTAAAAACTTCGCCGAAAAAGGTACTAAATTTCTCTGAAGTTTCGTCAAAATTTTAGTCTTACAAAAACGAAAAACGAAACTTCGCTTGTGTTTCTTTTTACCACTACGGTACACTCTTTTTTTATAAGAACGTCGAATTTTTCGACTGAGGCTAAACGTTCTTGAATATTTTGGGATATCGGCCTCAAATGTTCTTAAAACATCTTTACCGATTTTAATAATACATGTACCATATGTGGTACATTTGTGTAGTATAGACTAGAGTAGTATTAGCTGGTACTGACTTTTCATTTGGTAAATGAAAAAAAAAACGTGTAAAATTGTCATCTGCGAACTTGAGTCTAGAAGCTCACCGAAAAGCAAATTTTTAACACTATAAATTATTTGCAATAGGAAAACTTCATACATAAAGGAATGTTCTTCACCGTTTCTCATCCTCAGCATGTTCTTAAATTTTTGGCGATTTTTAGCCTCATGTTCTTATAAAAAAGGTTCTTATCAAAAAAGTGTTTACAAGAAATTAAGAAGAATATTTAAATTTTAGCGGTTATGAATTTCGTCGTTATCACGGAATTTTGAAAGGTGTCATTTGTGGGAGGAACTATCCCTTTTATAGCGCGGATCCTTGTTTACGAGTGGTAACCAAGAAACGGTCAGTGTTCATCAAGATGTTCCACACTGATCCTTAGTCGGTCGTTATTAGTTTGGTATGCCAACTAAATATGCCATTTTAGTAGAAACCAACTAGCATACTATCACGATGCTGCAATCTGATTGGCTAACCTACTCGCTGTCTATTCAATAGAAATAGATAGTATATATTTATACAATTCTTCAGCCATGCAAAGTCCTTCAAAGCAAATTAACCCAAGGGCTATTTTAATTTTAACTGATCTACTTCTCCTTTGGGTATGTTAAAACAGGACTTGGGTATGGTTTGATTGGGGTAGGGAAGGAGGATAGACTTGCCACGACGTCTCCCAGAAACCGGGATTAACCGATATAGTCTAGCCAGCGTAGCTTGGCGTTCTAGTCATTCTCGATGGCGAAAACAACGAGCGGCGAAAAGTGGGCCGCGGAGGGAATGGGGAGAGAGAACAAGAGGTCTCTTCGCTCGCGACTCGCTCATCGCTTCGCTCTTCCATCTCGCGGCTTCGCCGCTCGTTGTTTTCGCCATCGAGAATGACTAGAACGCCAAGCTACGCTGGCTAGATATAGTCAAAACAAAAGAAAACGGCGCATTACCCCCTTGAGCATTTAATAAATTATATTCATAATACAATCGTTAACTCGATATATTTGAAAGAACAATTGCATTACAGTGAGAGGTTCTGGTTAAAGAGCTAGCCACTCCTTCAATTTACTGAATCAAAGCGAAACTATTACCCTCGCTGACAATCACCAATAACTGTTTGAAAATTTTATAAAACTCCGCAGTATTTTGAAATATCAAGTTTTTACTGTTAATTGATTTAAAAATAACCACTTCTACTCGCGAGACATAAAAATTAAATGTAGTTTTTAAACAATTTTTAACTACCTGAGCAAATATTAGAATTTCCTAGTAAACTATACAAACTACAACATTTTCCTTGATGAGGTACTCCGCACAGGAAGAGCTTTTTGTGGTTTCAGTTTGTCTTGAACAGTAAATACAAATTTTCCCAACGATAATTAAACTCGATGAAAATTGTTCAAATACTCTTGTTTAGTCCGCAATTTAAATCTAAAATGAAATCGCGTCGGCATTCAATGATACTAGATGATGACTGTTGAGACTCGATGAATGAGTATTTAATAACCACTGTTGCACACGCATCATCTCAGTTGAGCATCATCTCAGTTGAGCATCTCTAAGTATGTTACTGGCACTTTCCCACGCTGGTTGCCTCGCTCGCCAACCATCCAATCATTGTCCAAACCCGGTACAGAATACACCGTGATCATCTATGACAAAGAGTTGACAAAATAAAGAAAAGACAATAAAATAAACAACTCCGTCATTCGAAGGACCCACTACTATAAGTGGCACGGCGTTTCACAGCGCAGTCTGTTTTTAGATCACTTCTTGAGATTTCAAGTCTACGTGAAATATCGTCGAAAGAGCAGCATAGCGTCGCCATTTTATTTATCCATTTTCTAGCATCGGAAGTAGCAGAAGTTATCTAAGAAGAGACTGGTCTGTTTACAACACCGTGACATACGGACACAGTATGGGCACTCCGGGTAATGGGCTCGTGACGTCCGTGTTTATCAGTTTATTTTGCATCAAATCACGTCTGTTGTGCAAGCGCAGGTATATGCACGGCATTTGGTAAAGATCAATATGTCTTTCTTCCTTTTTTGTAAAATTATATGAAAGTACATTTGTCACGTTCAATTTTTTTTTTAATATTCACTCACCTCATCAGCAAGGAGTGAGAGTTCTCCTTTATCCGAGGCATCATAGTCATATAACACTCTAGCTTTTCTTGTGACTGCAGGCCTTGGGTAAGAACTGATGTCCACTGCTGTCGCCCCTGTCAGACTACCACCTGGTGGGGCAGACGGTGGTGAGACAACTGTTGGGCCCAGATCACCAGGGGGGCTGCATGGGGGATAATGCACGGAATGTTAATATAGACCTTATTCATAAATGGCGCCGATTTTAAAATTCTTTTGCTTCCATTCAAACAAGCCCCACTAGCCTCTTTTGGGTAACGTAATATTCTTTTTAAAGTAGTAACTCAAGAACGAGGCTAGTAGGGTTAACTTGAAGGGAGACAAAAGGATATTAAAATTGCCACTATTTATGAATAAGGTTTATGAAGATAACCAATATAGTTCTTCGGAGTAGATTGAGATTATTGAATGGTAAACTGGCTTTAGAACAGCATCTTGGTAAAGTTTCAAACCCCATAACTGGAGGATTTTATAAACTAGGTCTGAGAAGATTAAAAAGATCTGCATTATTAATTTTACATAACCTTACTCAATTCAATAATCGTGCAAAATTATGTTAGTTTTATTTAATTCTTTAACTTTTTCCATTTTTTTGATAACTTTATGAATTTTTTCCACTGGTATCATCACTATATTTAATCATATTTGTGAGCTGATCTAGGTGAGTACCTCGCTAACTGTCGCTGCAACTCTTGCATGTACTGTGAACACTGTGCGTAATACTGGGCTTGTGCTTCGGCAAAACTCTGAAGAGCCCTCAAATGGCTAGCCTTAAATGAAAAAAAAAACCCAAAATTTATTCACTTGCAGCTGTTTAATCAGTTTCAATTTTCTCATTAACAAGTCCATTTTGTATGAGAAATGTAACGAGAAATTACAGTAGATGTTGATAAACGTGCTTGGGGTGAAAGGGTATTGAACAGATGGACTTA
The DNA here is from genome assembly GCA_027575215.2 of Hydrozoanthus sils. Classification (NCBI taxonomy): domain Eukaryota; kingdom Metazoa; phylum Cnidaria; class Anthozoa; order Zoantharia; family Hydrozoanthidae; genus Hydrozoanthus; species Hydrozoanthus sils. The sequence continues at coordinate 6,142 of JAOBRD020523957.1, read as the reverse complement.
CACAAAAGCTCCGAGATTAGAGGATTTCTACAAAAATAATGTTAAAATGAGAAAACTTGCAATTGGCAAAGCTAAAAAATTCAATCTCAAGCTGGTGTGAAAGAAGAGCTCTCAAAAAAATATTTATATCTGTGATAGTTTGTAACATTTTACTGTGCACAAGAACACAAGTGCATCACGATGAAGTTTGTCAATAACAGTCGACCAAGCAAACCACTCACATGTGTTGTAGTGATCCCATCCAGAAGTAGCTTAGTAACCTCATACTGTCTGTCAAACTCTGCTTGAGCCACTCGTAGTTCTGCTTCAGCCTAAAAGGTGTTGAACAAGAAGATGTACAACTGTTAGAAAAGCTTGCCTGACTAGATGATGAATGTATCTTTCCTCATTTTTTACTTTCTACATTCATTAAACCTACTACCAACAGTTGCTCACATGTGTGATAGCAAACTGGTATCACAGGGACCCTTCCAAAATGAGCACATGCTCAAGATTCTCATCTCACTAGCCACATACCATAAAGTAAATAGTTGGTCTTAGAAAGGAAAGCTTTGTAGTTTCTGGTAGCAAAGAATGACTTAAGAAGATGCAGAGAAAAGACTAAAAGAACATCTCACCTGATCCAATTCTGAAATAATAAGCAAATTTCCACGTGAGGAGTATATCTGAAGACAGAGAAAGATCAAGGAGAACAGCTGCAAAGAGTTAGCAGCAAAGAGGAACACCAAGTGATATAAAATCTAAGCCCTTTGAACAGACCCAACACCACAGGTTCTCCTAACAAGGATCCATACTAATTCATACAAACTGTTTAGGAGAATTTACTTTTCATATTCTACAGCTGTAGTTACTTTGTTTGATCATTTTCCAATTTCTCCTGATCAAATAACTTGTTTAGTATGTGTTTTGGTAAGGAGAAGTTAGGTGTTGATATATTGCATAAGCTAAATAAATGATTTATGATGAAAGAAAGATTTAGAATTTGCTTTTAAAAAATCTAATTATGACTCATTACTGTAGAGTCTAGTGCAAAAATGATGTACATATATATGTTTGATCAAGTTCTTAATTCTCCCTACATCATTCCTCTTATCTCTCCAGAACCATTGGGAGAATTTAGCATTTCATACAAAGCCACTTACATCATTTTTGCACTAGGCTCTTCAGCCTCCGATCAAAGCTAAATTTTACCAAAACTTGAAGACCTTGGGAGAATTGAGAAGTTTATCAAAACTCACTGGACACCCAAATTTCACATCTTCAGCACTGATCAGCTTACTGTATTTTCTATTGTTACTGTAAAGGGAGTATATTTTATTTTGGATGTTCACAAATGTTGTATAATTGAAAGAGTATTAAAAAGCACCAATCTCTTATTTGGTTAAAATGTTGTTTGTGCCCTACTGTGTTGGTAAAATGAGTAAAAACAGCCACATGAAAACTAAACTGAAGAAAATGCGATTGAAAAGCAGAATTTTGCCTTTTATCTCACCAGAAGTGTTGCTCTGCTTCAATGATACATGTACATAACCTATGATGTAGACATGAGCACTCAAGTGGACAAGTTTCAAGGCCACGAGTGCAGGCTAAATCTGCCTTTCATAGTTTTGAGCAACCAACGCCCTATACTAATAAACCATGATTGAAATTAAATTAATTAAGTGTTTCACAAGCAAGTAATGCAGCACTGAGTTCTCATGTCAACGGCACTTCCGGTTTCCTAAGGCAATTGGACTTTCAATTGAGAACACTGACTTGTTAGATCGTTGTTGTGGTGAAGTAAATATCGCAAATACAGTAATTTTGTGGTACAAATTTAAAACATTTTGAGGGAACATTAGGAGTGCTTGAGAGATTCCCTTTAAATTGCCTTTTGGTAACCCGATGCTAACCAGTAATTTGTAATTGCCTGGAGAATAGGCAACAAGCAGTAAAGAGTTTCTTATATCTTAATAAACACTTTACTGAATTAGTCAACTATAGGTGAGTTTTTGTTTACATTTTTTTCCTCATTAGCATATATTCACTCTTTCTAATTCAGCTACAGAAACAAAGTTTCTGATAATGCAATGTTTCTGCAGAACAAACTTTCTCTGAAAACATGAGATTGATATGCTGAGTAATCCTTCCAAGATATGGTGTTAAAAATTGGAAATTTTTTTTGCCTCCCCCTGTTTTGCATTTTTTTAGTGGTAAATTCTTCTTTAAAACAAAAGTTTGGTGACTCATTAATTTTGGTAAGCATTCACAAGTATTAAAGTTAGTTGTTGTTTATTTCTGTTCTTTCTTTGATTTAAGTTGTATGCTAATGAAGCAGAATGTAAACAATGTTATCAACTGAAACTTGCCTACATATATTTTACAGACTTGAAAAGAATTTTGAAAGCAAAACCAGGAAAGTATTGAAATTAAACATTTCTTACATCAGATTCAAACAAGACAGAAAAAGCTAGTTTGTTATGCATGTACAACAGTTTGTCTTCAAAATAAAGATGCACTTTACACTTGACAATAAACTGCTAAAAACTAACAACATACCTAGATACCATATTTAGCCATGTATGTAGGTTGACCTTTTAACACCAAAAATTCATGTCTAAAAACTGCACTTGTCTTATACATGGATCAAAACATGAAATGTTTTTAACACCCCTTAAAACTCTATAAAAAGTTTAAAACCAGCATTTAGGTGATAAGTACTTGAAGCAAGAAAGAATTATGTGATCTTTACAGCATAATGTGTACAAACAATCAATTATTGTAAAAAATGAAATGACTAATAATTACGTACTTTGCTCACTGTGAAATTTGTGTTATTGTTTTTTTGTATTTCTTTCTCAAATTTTTGTTACAAAATTAGATTTTTTGGTATTTTTATCTTGCAAAGTATTGAAATTGACTTATACACAGGAACTCCAAAATTGCACTTTTTTAGCTGTAAAATGGGGGTTGACTTACACATGGTGTTGACTTATACACGGCAAAATACAGTAAAGTTTAAATAAAAATTGAATTGCACTATTAAATAAGTTCATACATTTTTATGTTAGGAAAAAGAATTTTTGTACAAATTAAACACACTGTGCATTTTGGCTTCATTAATTTTATTTCAATTTCTTGCCTATTTTAACAGTAGTTTTTTATAGTAATTTATAATATAAACCTAAATATAACAGACTATATTTTTCAATTATTTTCTGATACTAGTCAATCAACATGTCTTATAATTGCATGAACATTAACAAAAAATCACTTTCTAGGGTTAACAAAAATGAAACACCTATTTCAGTAAACTTTTGTTATTAAGTCTTTTTACCAAGTTTTAGACAATTTTAGTCACAACATACAAGGTACTATTGGTAATTATCAGTGAGATAAATTTGTTTTACATGTCTCTAATTTCTACAAGTATTAATTATTTTACCTGATTGATATTCATTCCAAAATTTGCAGGATCCTAAAATTAATGTCAACAGTGTTATTTGATTACAAAACAGATATTTAACATTTAAAGTAACTTACCAAAACATTTTATTTATTTTATCAAGTTTGAGATAGTGTATGTACTTTAACTTACAAATTCAAGTTTTTTTCTAGTCATATTGCCCAAGTGCATCAGCCATGGAGAGTAAATGAGAAGCCATAACTTACAGCATTGGCCAATGGAAAAATAGATTTTTCTACCACAATAACCTTTGTAGAATTCAATTCACTGAACCACTCTGTGGAAAACATTATTACTATTTTATAATTATTATTATTATTATTATAACATTAAAATTAATATTAATACCATTACCATTATTATTATTACTAGATTACTGTAATTATTATTATTATTATTATTGTTATTACTATCATTATATTGTTGTTATTTTGTTTTTGTGCCACAGCAAGTGATAATTGCATGACAATCATAAAAAATAAGTTGTTAATCAACACTTCTTTCTGTCAAGAAGTATTTCAAAATGTTTACATTTTTTAAAAGCAAACCATTCCTACATTATATTCAGTTTGTATCAGTTCAAGAATAATGGTTAAATCTAATATTCATTTTTTGTAGTTTTGACTAAATATTGCATTTAAGCTCACAATAATTATGAAGTCAATCCTGGTTTTAGACAATTTTTCACTAACCCTTATGCGAATGAGAACAAGAGTAGAGATTAATGTAACTTGTAGTTTAAGGTATGAGTTTAGGAAGGATTTCTCCAAGTCAATGTTCTGAAATCACCAGCAAACTAGACTTTCAAAAGTGTTAATGCAGCTGCTATGTTTCAAAATCTCAATTCTGGTTAAACTCAAGATTGCTTAGTGTATAAGGATTTATGCTTACAAGTTCACAAGTTATTATACTAAAATGTGTTAAACAAACTTTATTGAACTAGTTTGCAAACCTGTTGCATTTTCTCTGGACCTTGTGCTTTCCTAAGCTTGGTTTTTGCTGCATCAAGATCAAGTCGCTTAGCAAGCAAACTGCGTCTCTCTTTCTGCAGTTAGGAAGAGATTCTTGTTAACCTTTAAGGGTATCAGAATAATTACTTTTGGAAGAAGAACAATAAATTTATGTATTTGTAAAAAAGAAAACTTGGAAGTCTAATATATTAGGTAGTTTGTTCAACAATTGGGAGTTGATATTTTAGCAGTGGCTTGTACACAGGGGCAAAAGAAACTGTGCTAATTAATGAATGTTTATTAGACTCAGCAATGAGTGCACAATAGCACCGTGCACTATAAATGACATCATGAATCCGACAAAGAAACCCAATGTAATGCTTTAAAACCACCATAACATAATACCTAAAAATCAAAAAGAAAGTTGATTCTGACTTGTATTTACAAGATCACTACGATCTCTATACACCTATTTGTCCAACATGACTCTGCGTAGGATTACATACAATTTCTATTTTAAGTAAGAGTGCACATCGCTATTGATCATGCTGAACTAAGCAAAGAAAATATAATTAAAAACTATGAACCTCAACAGGATGAACAGATTTTCTCAGAAGCTGGGCTTTATGTGAAGTCTGTCATTCAACTACATCAAAGACATTTTTTGAAAAAATACATTAATGCAGACACTGTAATACCTTTACAAATTTTTTTAATCTTCTAAGTTATTAATATTTACTCACAGTAATTGTTTTCATATCTCCATCAAGAAAGTTTTTCAAAGGATAAAGGAAATGTGACATAGTTTTCTGCATGAAATCTCTCTCAGCCTCTCCTAGTTTTCGCTGTGTAACACCACATTTCACAAGAGCACTGCCTGCAAGGAAACATGAAGTTGCATACTGTAAATTTATATTGTCTAAAGAATAAGTCCTGAACATGAACAGTTGCAAAAAATACATATTTGACTGTCCCAACTTGTTTGATTTTAAGTTAAGCCATGCATATAATTATTATTGTGCATAGGCTACAAATTAGAATTAAAAGTGTTTCCTCCATGATTAATACTTTAGGAGTGTTTGAAGTTAATTTGCAGTTTGCAGTAAAATTCAGCATCATAAAAAAATGGAAATTTAATCCATATCACTAGAATAATTTCTTTTCTTTCAAAAATTTATAAATTTTGAATTTATAGTCAACACATCAAAAACATTTGTTTTTTTCTCTGAGTTTTGGCTTCTCAGAAAAAAATTCTGTCAACCTTGGCAAAAAAAACACACTTCATAATAAAACCTTACTTTAAGACTAATGGCTAACACCTGATTGGTTGGTTTATTTGTTATTGACTGCATAAACTGGCTCTGGCATCTTAAACATCTTAACACAGTCTAATTTTTTGCTGAGTGCAAATGAGTGTAGCAAGGTAATGTTTTGCAGTGTCTGATACATTGCCTTAAAAGTAGGGCTTGTTCGTTTAGATGTTCTCTACATCAATTAGGCTTTAAAAGGAGGAGAGTTAATTTCAAATAAGTATGTGTGAAGTAGGGGCAGGAGGGCATGGGCAGCAGAACCACCATTCCCCCTAAAAAATAATTTGGTTGGGGGCAATGTCTCCCCCACCCCAATAATTTTCTGCTAGCAACAGCAATTTTTGAATAGGAGTTTCAGACTTTATAACAATTTTTTAGTATCACCACTGTGCCCCCAAATAATTTTTTACTTCCACTGCCAACCGATGAAGAGATCG
>JAOBRD020523745.1:0-16932 GCA_027575215.2 Hydrozoanthus sils | reverse complement strand
GAAAAAAATTGAAAGTAAGGTTGGACTAAACAAATGATGATGTTTGCTCCTTCAGTGTTGGGGTATTTGCTAGTGCAGATGCGGCATATGTGTTGGCTTACTCGATCATCATGCTCACCACAGATCTACACAGCTCCCAGGTGCAGTACCATTGGTCAGTCCATAGAGTAGGGTTGAACTTATGTCTTGTGGCAAGATTTGTCTAAGTCTCTCAAGACCATCGGACTGTAACCATCAGAGTCAGATAGTGTGCCTGCCATGCCAGGGTGCCTGCATGTCATGTTAAAATCTCTTAAGACCTTGAACAAATTTCAAGGATTGTAAGTGATCTTTCGTCGATTCTATTTGAACTTGCTGTGTCAATGAATGTCTTGCAGAAAATTTGCTAAACACACAGAAAATCTCTGGCATGAGAGGGGTAGTGGGCCAAATGATCATTGAGATTTCAAAACTCAAACTTAAGTTTTGAAAAGGTTTAAATTTGCCTGACTGCATGGAACTTTCAGGAACCCAGAAAGTAGGTTGAACGATCTGTAAAACTGTATGAAAAGATGGTTCTTGGTTTTCTAATCTTGGAGACATGAACTACTTTAACAAGTACAAACACAAGACTATACAAGTTCTTCCAATCAGGGGCTTTTTGGACAGCACCTGTTTACAAAGTAATAAAGAGCACTTTTGTATTGAAGGTCTAAATTAATATATACCGGTAACTGCAGCTTGTATCACAATTCATTCAGAGCTGCACTCAGTTAATAGTTGACAGCCATGACCCTGGACCACCCTACTCTGTTTCAGTAAGTGTTGTAGGTTCTTTCAAATCCCTGATAGGAGATCAAAAGACTGGGCAAGCAGTCCTTATCCAAAAGACGCAGCTTTATAGTTTAGGGACAGAGTGTTACGCAGGCAAAAGGTTTAAATGTTATTGCAATCCCGATCATACCATAGTTTTATGGTTTTGATTTTGTTCAGTATCTTTGAATGTGCTCTTAACAGGTGTGGCTTTGTAGTTCAGTAACAAAGCATTCTGCAGGCTGCCGGTTCAGATGCCATTGAAATCGTGATATTTTCAGGATTAAGATTTTGTTTGTTTTCTCTTTGTACTTAGGTGAAGCGTAAAATGACCAAGGAACAGTACATCACCATGAATCGTGGTATCAATGACAGTAAAGATCTACCCAGGGAGTACTTAGAAGCTATATATGATGAAATATCTCAGAATGAGATCAAGATGAAAAACCCACCCAAGGCTGTGAGCAGGCACAGCACAATATGTGAGTGCACTTTATCACAAACACAATAATCTTTGTTTGTTCTTTGCTAAAAGCTAGAAACCTAAGGGCCCTAAGACTTTCGTTGGCTGTGATTTAAAACAATCAACTTTTAAGTTGATTGCAAAGTAGATTTTAAAAAATTGGTAAATAGCCTTTTTTTTTACAAAAAAAGTTATTGAATGCATCAGTCAAGCAAGTCAAACATGTGGTTTGATCAACTAATAACTGAAAGGTTAGTGTTCTTAAAGCTGACATTTTTAGCATTAGCCTCTCGTGAAAGTGTACTTCAACTTTTGCTTGTCAAATCAAATGTTATGAACATGTACTTGCTAACCCGTCCTTTCGTCTTTTTGCTTAAAAATGTTTACTAATCTAACAACAGCAACAACAAATTCTATTTCCAAATATAAATAATAATCTTGACTACTTCAATAACACGATCATCTTCATCATGATCTTACATTATCATCATCATCATCATAGATAATAATCTTGACTACTTCAATAACACGATCTTCACCATCATCTTACATCATCATCATCATCATAGATAATAATCTTGACTACTTTAGTGAAGGATCATCTTCATCATCATCTTACATCATCTTCATAAACGATAATCTTGACTACTTCAGTAACGCAATCTTCACCATCATCTTACATCATCATCACCAGCATAGATATTAATCTTGACTACTTCAATAATGTGATCATCTTTATCATCTTACATCATCATCACCAGCATAGATAATAATCTTGACTACTTCAATAATGCGATCATCTTCATCATCTTACATCATCATCATCATCATAAATAATAATCTTGGCTACTTCAATCGGGGTTTTGAGGAACCAGGCCTGGTTATAACGCAAGAAGAATGCTTGTTAGAGCTTTAATGGAACTTACTTGCCAACTTACTTTTATGTATAAGGATTCTGTATTTGTCTGTCCCCTACCTTACCTCTGTGAGTGTTCTTTTTAAAGATTTACAGAACGAAAAGCAAAGGCGCTTAATGTACTATCAAGAGATGGAACAGATGGCCCAGACTGCCAAGACTCTTATCGAGGGTGTCAGCCATATCCAAACAACTTTCACTTCTGCGACACATGTTGATCATGTCAGACCGATGTTTAAGGTATGATGTATAATGGTTATAATTATGTTGATAATGATATTAACGATGGTAATGAAATGTTAATTATGATGGGGTGATGTTAAAGATGATAGTGATGGATATGGGTATGATGATGAAGATGATTGGAATGTTGATGATAGGAGTGATGATAATTGTAATTATAATCATGATAATCACGGTGGTAATAGGGATGGTTATGACAGTGATAGTAATTATAATGGGGTTGATGATAGATAGTGCTTGTAAGCACATCCGAAATAATAAAAAGAGAAAAGTTATTTTTTATTTGAACAACTTTTATTATTTATTTGAACAACTTTTAAAGACATTGTTGTATTTTATTGTATTTTAATCGTGGTTGAATGTTAAAAGAATGGACCAGTATCCCCGACTGCGTTAAAGGTTTGATGATAACTTAGTCGCACATCTGGCGGTCAGAGTACTCCCATAGATCAGTACGTCGGGCCACTCTGCTCTTTTCTTCAAGAAAAATAAAACAAACCTCAAGATATGAATTGAAACAGGGTTTTTCTTTTATCCAACAATGCCATAAGCAATTTGATGATTTTTTCCAGCAGTCAGATTCTAGAATGACTCTAGTATCAGCAGGAATAAATTCTGTAACAAGGGAAAAGCAGTCAATTTGTAACCTAATTGTTCTTGTTTTCAACTTTGCAGAAACTAATTTCAGCTGTAATTTTGGAACTGACAAGATTTTTCCATAGAAAATCTAAACAGTATTTAATAAGAACCGTAACCATTTCCTTAGAGAAGAAACGACTGCTTGAATTTCGGTTTTACCCAGGGTAAAAGTTAACCAACTTTTGAACTACCCAGCCCTGGGACGTAAATGTGTGTAGTTTGTTCTTGATGGTCTAAAACATTAACAACTGTATGCTTCTTGCAGGTTAGCTGGACTCCATTTCTGGCTGCATTTAGCGTGAACCTTCAGCATTCAGATGATTCACAAGTTGCTTCATTTTGCCTCGATGGGATTCGATGTGCAATCAGAATCGCTTGTATCTTTGGTATGCAGGTGAGAACACTGCTTGCGGTACTACATACAATTATTTGAATTCTTGCTTTCGTTAATGTTGATTCTCGAGATAAAACGTAGTACTGAATTTTGGTTATGATATAAATAGAAAGAACAAGCAAAACTGTTTTGAAGTAAGATAATTGTAACAGTTATAAAAGCTGTTTATAACACAGAGGGCAAAATTAATTCGTTTTCAATTCAGATCAAAATTAATTGGCGCTGATCGGGCACTGGTGCTGATACTCCCGACTTTTTGTGAAGATTTTTCGAAAATTTTTAAAAAGTCTTCAAAATGCCTTAGAAACGTTTTGTAGCCATTTTTGAAAATTTGCGAAGATTTTCCAAATTTTTTGCTAATCATAAAAATGCCTTACAAACAAGATGATTTCACTGATTGCAAAGGTTTTCAAACTTGAAAAAAAATTGAGATGAAGAGAATTACTTAAGCAATGCTTTCTCATGTTTTTCTTGAAATGGCCCTTGATGTCATAAACATGTAATGGCATGGTTCCTTGTGAAATTTAGGATGATTTTCACTTGTGTTTTCATTTTTTTTCCAAATTGCCCTCATTGTGAAGCGACTCTGGCAGTTTCGGAAAAAATTGAAAACACTCGTGAAATTAATCCTAAATTTTACCGGCTTAATGCGATTACCTGTACTTATAACTTCAGATAGTAAGTATAATAGCTAACTTTGATCAACTGAAAAAGTTGATAGTTTTCAATCTTTACCGTAGGAAGTTTGAAGGTGCTGACATGCATTTGCTCCAACAAAGGCTTACTAGTAATAGCCGTTAGATTGGGCGAGCGGAGAATGGCGTCTGCACGCAGGCTACACCTGGAAAAAATATTTTTGGTCAAGATTGAAAAAAGTTTTTCCAAAATTTGCTATTTTTAACTAATTTTTTTACCAGTTCATGTATACTCTCTTTCCAAAAGACAAATTGACGCTTTGGGGTCCTCCACTCTTATTTGATAGACTGTCAAAAGGTTCATGAAAAAGAAATTACTTCATTCTTAGAATGCCGTTTGACAATACCTCTTTCTAAAGAACTCTTTTAAAGTATCACATTCAAAAGCAAACTACATTATTTGTTCACATACAGTTGGAAAGAGACAGCTTTGTGCAGGCTTTAGGCCGATTTACATTGCTAACAGCCTCCACGGGAATACATGAGATGAAATCCAAGAATATAGATACGATTAAGACCCTGATAACAGTTGCACAAACAGATGGAAACTACGTCGGAAGGGCGTGGCATGAAGTAAGTTGGTTCATGAATTATCAGTTCTTAAACTGTTGAATCTTAAATAAAGTGTGTGGTGTTTCAAAATCTTGGCCTGGAAAACCTGACAGTTTAGCATCAGTCATGGAACGTCATGGAATCTCGATTCGTGCAGAAAATCAAAAGTCTGTGTTCCTCATGCCCTTGTTGGTAGTGGTCAAAAGAGGCTAAAATAGAATGATTTTCCATCCGTGTTATAACAGTAGCCGCGCTGTGCACGTGCAAAACATGTTTTTTTTTTCGTAAATTGTGAAAACGTTTCGAGGTTTGAAAGAGCAAAAAAGTAGGAAACTTAGAAATGGTTTTATTTTGAATATTAGTCTATAAACTCGATATGTTTGAAATGAAAGGATCAAAATATGATGCGTATGGTTTCCCGAGAAAAAAAAGATTATTTGTGTTAGTTTGTTTACTCGGCGTGAATAAGTTTAACAAGGTAAATTGAGGAATCTTTAAATGGTGGCATAATATAGTGTCATACACAATATAGTGTCCTATTTGTTTGACAACGTCTTTTAACACACTAACCATAGTTCGACAAATGTTTAGAAAAGTTTTATTTAAAAACCTGACCGTATCAACTCAAGCAAGATAAGATTGAGGTGATTGCTTGTAATAGTGTAGAGTAATAATTGAAATGTCGAAAATGCTTCTTCAAATTTCAGATCCTTAAGTGCATATCCCAGCTGGAGCTAGCTCAGTTGGTGGGGACTGGTGTCAAGACTGCTGGCGCGGCAATGATGACCAGCGCGTTTGGGCCTGGGGGCAAGATGGCTGGAATCACGCCAGCTGCTCAGAGTTCGCCCTCGCAAGAGTTCATCAGCGGTAAGTCAACAAGGGACTTCACGTAGTCTAGCTCTCTCGCAGCAAAAAAAATATTCACTTAAATCAGTTTTTGAAGGTAGATATGACATCATTCAGACAATACAAGATAATTTTATTAGTTTGATTTGTTAGATCATGTTCATGTGCAAAAAAATTAGATATTGATTATTCAGCACACATACACATCTGTTTAGTCAATTTTGTTGCAAAAAGCCGAGTTTAAAAAGCTTTGGGCTCGCAAATCTCAATCAAAGGAAGAAAACATCTTTCTCTAATTCTCAAGACTATTTTTTGCAAAAGTTTATATATGACGCGTAGTGCATACATCCATCTCACATTCGTTAGACGTTTCTTTTTGGATAAAGTCAAGCCTGCAATCAGACTCAGTGGTTGAGTTGGTCTCATCGCAACACAAAATGATGAAATGCCTAATAAGCTCATGAGCTATGTTCCTCAGCTAATAACTGTTTATTTAAGTTCTGGCTTTTTGATCATCGTCTATTCCAAGGTTTGAATGCATGCTAAAGTTCATTCCACTACCTGTAAAAACCTCTAATAGCTAAGTGTGGGGTCTTGGTGGGAAAATAATTTGCTTGAGGTCTCCCAGACAGACCGAGCAGACACGGTTATAAAGATTTTTATTATATTGCTCATAATAAAAAAAATTACGGACTTTTTTGTTTTGAGTTTTGAGGTCCGCCGGAGAGAAAAGTCTTTACGGTGAATTACCTACCTAAATTTCAGCCAATCAGGATGCACGAAACTAAGTTATTGACATAAAATCAGTACTAGCATGCAATAGACCGGTTTATTAAAGCCTTATTTCGGTTTCCACGTTTTCACAAGTGTTAATGGAGGGCATAAGCCCGGTAAGCTTTAAGCAGTACAAATGTCTTACAGGGTTAATTCTCCGAACTAGAAATAAGAATATCTATTTTCTTTTGATTATTAGCATAGGAGACATTTTGTTTTTTTTCTTCGATGGGATATCTTAGTTTATCAGTCTCTGTTTTCTCATTGCTAAACTACGCATCTTGCTCAAATAATTTCCTAAAAAGTTAAACTTTGTTAATGACCCTCGCCAGCTGACCCCAAGAAAATGGCTAGTCTTCAGGAGACTGTAGGAGAAACGAGCTCACAGAGTGTTGTTGTGGCCGTTGATAGGTAGGTGATGTACACAACATTACTGCTAGAGAGATTTTGCATAGTTTCATGCTTTTAATTCAAGAGAAAGCCATCCATCTTGGCTAGTCCTAGACCAGTTGTTGGGAGAGACGTTAGTTATTTAAGTTTCTGTAGACCATGAGTTTCGTTTATTTGGTTAACAACGCAATTAAAGCTTCTTTAAGCTTAGACTTCCAGCATTCCAGTTAATTTTCCGAGCACGGGGTCATGTAAACTATCAGAGAAGTCACCCAGGTAACGTGCCAGCTGGATGAAACTAATTTTTTTTCGACTTCAAAAACCAAAGACAAACAAAAGATTGGAAACTCTTACTCACGCACCTATACGACTCATGACATAGTGGCTCTCTACCTGGTTACTGGGCAATGGCCACAAAAAATGGACTAGTTTTGTCAATGCAATGATGAGTGATAAGATTTCAGCACAGTCATTGAGTTCTATGGTGAGGATCACCTTCTGTTAAAGTTCTTAAGACTGAATCTTTCCGTTTCTATTTTTTTTGTACAGGTATTTAACTTAACAATTTATGCGTGTATGAAAATACGTCGGTCACCCGGCTATCTTTCTTGATGTTATAACAGGGCCTTACTTTGCAATATTTGCTTAGTGACAATCGCATATGCTAATCTTGTGTTTTAGGATTTTCACAGGCTCAGTGAAGCTGGATGGAGATGCAATTGGTGAGAGCAGATGTTTTCTTCCGTCTTATAAAGTATTAATCAATGTCAAGGCTGTGCATAACATCGACAAACCCACAATGGGTACCTTGACAGAAATAGCGAAATAAGTGCATCTAAATAATCAGAAAGAAATTTGGCATTCTTGTTCCTCTCTGTGAACTCGCTGTTAATTCTCACGTGCATGCGATAACAAACTATTAAGCTTTTACTATTTAAAGTTTTTAAAGGAATCATCCACTGTATTAAATTCTTGGTCTCAAATAAAACTTTTGTTAAGTCTGTGTCCATACCAGCAGCTCAAATTTGATAGTTTTTCATAAATCTAATGCCAAGTAAGTTAGTTTGATCGTTTCTATGGTTTGAATTTCTCAACGTGCGCTGCCATTTTGAAATGTGACGTGTTTTGATTGCAGAGCCAGTCTCCACTCTTGATGAATACAATAGTAATGCACAAGAGTGGTCTGGCACAAAATTGCATGGCGTTAGATTTATGTACAGAGTTATCAAATTTGAGCTGCTGATATGGACACAGACTTAACAAAAGTTTTATTTGAGACCAAGAATATTAAACAGTGCAGGATTCCTTTATTGGGATGATTCTAATGTAAACTTTTAGTAAAATGTCAAAACCAATGAAAGTTGCGTTGTAATACTTACATGCTTCCGGTTTCTCCTTTCTTCCAGTTGATTTTGTCCAAGGTCTCTGTGCCGTGTCCCTGGATGAACTTTCTAACCCATCCCACCCAAGAATGTTCAGTCTACAGAAAATTGTTGAGATATCTTATTATAACATGGGTCGTATCCGTTTAGAATGGTCCAGAATATGGGCTGTGCTCGGAGACCATTTTAATAAGGTAATGTGGAGTGAGAAGCGAGTCCAGGAGGCTTGGGATAGAGAGCATGTTGGAGATAAAAACTGTGTACACCATCTTGTTAGACCATTCTGTTGTAGTGCTTCATAGTTTAAACTAGTGGCTTGTGTATTAGATACTTTAGTCTTAGTCGAAAAAAAAGGTATAAAATTATAACTTGCTTAAGCCTAAAAAAGTGAGCTCGTGGCGATTAAGTATAGGTTCAAACCTATAAATGGTGCATTCTCATTGGAAGAGAAACCCATTCATATACTCTACTGGTTAGAAATATTTGTTTGAAACTTTAGGAATCTTGGTACGTGCTTGAAATGCTTTATGTTAGAGAACTTAATACTAACGGCGATTTGTGTGTTTGCAGTGTGGATGTAATCCTAGCGAGGAAGTGGCCTTCTTCTGTGTTGATTCATTGAGACAGCTGTCTATGAAATTCCTCGAGAAAGGGGAGTTTCCCAACTTCCGTTTCCAGAAGGATTTCTTGAGACCCTTTGAACACATCATGAAGAAGAATAGGTGCGTCAGTTTTATCTCTGTATATATTGAATTATTCTAGTCTTGCATTATCAGCCATTGAATACCTATTTTTAGAAGGCATAGTCAAAATTGAGAAAAAACGAGCTTTTCCAAAACCAGCTGTTGTTAACTTGGTAGCTCATCAGAGGGCTTTGTTGAAAAATCCACCCATCTTGCACGTCTTGTAAAAATGATACAGCAATCTTCATTCTTACATATCAGAAAAGTTTTACATTGGTAGCAACAGAATCAATATTAATAATAATATTCATGGTATCAGTAAAGGGTGTACGTTTCAACTTGTGGCGTAGAATTATTTTAGTAACTGCGTTTTTGAAAATAATGATTTTACTCGACTTGTATAACCTCGCCAGTAATGTTATCCAGGCGCCAACTGTCTCACAGACAGGTGTTTACTTCAAAGGTCAAAGACTTACCTTTATTATGACATGATTACCTTTCGTAAATGTGGGAGGTTGTCCCGCAAGTTCTTAAAATATTAATTTTGTGTTACTTTGCAGATCGGCTACCATCAGAGACATGGTTGTGAGGTGTGTGGCTCAGATGGTCCATTCACAAGCCACGAATATCAAGTCAGGTTGGAAAAACGTGTTCTCTGCTTTCCACTTGGCAGCTTCAGATGTAGACGAAGGGATAGTGGAACTTGCTTTCCAGACAACTGGTGAGAATCTAATTGCTTGTGTAAACCTACTTTTATTGACAAGATCTTCGACCTAAAAATAATCCACTGAAGAAGCATTTGTCAGAATGGGCGCACATGAACTTGCAAACTGAAAACGTTTTTCAGAATGATTGATACAAATTGAGTAGATAAGGTGCTAGTGATAAAGATGATTATTTTAGTGGTGGCTATAGTAGAATGATTTTGGTTGTGATAAAGATACTGGTGTTGAAGATTGTTTGTATTACTTTTGATGGCAAATATCATCTTAGTAATGATGATTGTGATGATGACACTGCAATGATAATCACTATATTCACTACTATAGCTATAACTGATACATTAGTATGAGTATGATAAAAGCAATGATGACGGCAATGATAATGTTATGATTGTGGTAATGATGATGGTGCTATAATTGTGGTAATGATGATGGTATTATGATTGTGTTAATGATGATGATGTTATGATTCTCGATGAATATGAATATGATCCAATTGTTACAAGCATGATCATGATTAGTTTAATATTGATACAAAAACAGTATAACACCGTTAATTCGAATTCCGATGGGAAACAAAAGCAGATGGAGCTCGTGGGGAATTGAAATAACCAAGTTTGAGTTAACTAAATTTGTTCTTAAGATCCTGGGGAAATTAGATTTTGTTGGAATTAT
The DNA here is from genome assembly GCA_027575215.2 of Hydrozoanthus sils. Classification (NCBI taxonomy): domain Eukaryota; kingdom Metazoa; phylum Cnidaria; class Anthozoa; order Zoantharia; family Hydrozoanthidae; genus Hydrozoanthus; species Hydrozoanthus sils. The sequence continues at coordinate 6,766 of JAOBRD020523745.1, read as the reverse complement.
CAAGGAGCTCGAATTACCGAAGCTCAACTGTAGTGCACCCTCCAACAAAAATGTTAAGTGTTTCTTTTATTATCTGTTTTTTTCTTAAATGATTTACTTTGCTCCTTTTCCTCCCAGCCACTGTGTTTGAGAAGTACTTCCATGCAACCATTGACTCATTCCAAGACGCAGTGAAGTGTTTGTCGGAATTTGCTTGTAACGCGTCGTTTCCTGACACCAGTATGGAAGCCATTCGCCTCATTAGAAACTGTGCCAAATTTGTTTATGAGTTCCCAACGGTAAGACGCGTTGTACGTTGTGGTTTTGAAACAAAAGCGTTGATTTGTTGTTTTTCATTAATGAGTGACAAAAACAATGTCTTGTAACAATATAATTTGACCTAAACCCGCATTGTTCTTCCTATAAATTAAATATTCAGTGTTCGTTTTTCATGTGTACAGAATTTGCCATATTTGATCTTCGAAGGTGCTTAATATTTATATCTCTGTTTTGTTGCACAGGTTTTTAAAGAGCACAGTAGCGAGGACCATGGGACGATTTCTGAACCCGACAGGGTCTGGGTTAAAGGCTGGTTTCCTGTCCTTTTTGAGCTTTCATGTATAATTAATCGGTGTAAATTGGACGTGAGAACAAGGTATGTGGAAATGGTGAAGTGGATCATGCTACTTAATATTTTGAAAAAAAGGAACCAAATCGTTCTAAAACATGACCTTCAAGGATTAGAGCTTTGCAAAGATTACCTTGTTAAGAAGTATATGCTCGACATTTTGAAACGTTCTTTCCAAGATGTGTTTTTAAAACCAGTAATGTTTTATAAAAAGAAAAGTTTTAGATATTTACAAAGTTTTTTTTAGCGTTTTCATACTCAGTGTTTTTTCTCAAAAATGACTTATTCTGTTATTTGGTACCAAAATCTTGTTTCTATTATCTTCCAGGGGACTGACTGTGATGTTTGAAATAATGAAGAGCTACGGGAACACATTCCAGAAACACTGGTGGCGAGATGTTTTCCGTGTTGTTTTCAGGATCTTTGATAATATGAAATTACCAGATCAGCAAGTTGACTGGTCAGAGGTAAATATTAGGGACTTAACACAGCGAGGATGGCAACACCGACGACGCGACCAGAAAATAATGGTGAATACAATAGCTGGACGTTGGAATGGGCCGTGCTGGCCAACTGCATGCTTTCTTAAAAATCACAGTGAAAAGCCTGTTGTTGGAGTTCTTGCGATCACGAGAACGACCTAAAAAATGTTCTTAGTCTTCAGTTACTTTTAAGAAGGAAATTTTGGTCTTCTTCTTTTCACAAAGCAAAAACCAGAAGAGTGTTGTTTGTAAGCAGTAGTGGTTGATGTTGCCTTCCTCGTTGCATAAGGTTCCTAATGATGATGGAAATGATGGAGATGACAGTAATAATGATGACGACAGTAACATTAACAATGATAGTGGTAAAGGCAAAGGACAGGGGGTTTCCATTGGGATAGGGTTGGATTTCTGGGGTTACGGGATGGGGTTTCCAGTGGCGGGCGTTGTAAAGGATAATTAAGTTTATTCAGATTAATCGAGTGTAAGAAAAGAGTGTGGCTTACTGTTAGTGAAATTTTGTTTTTGCTTTGGGTTATTCAGAAAAGCGAGTGGATGACGACAACATGTAACCACGCCCTGTATGCTGTGATTGACGTGTTCACCCAGTATTTCGAGATTCTCTCAGATTTTCTTCTGGACGATATGTTTTCACATCTATTGTGGTGTGTACAGCAAGGTGGGTTATTCATCCAGTAACACAGTGTGTGGAGCTTCTATCAGCTTTTCTTTTGGATGATGTGTTCTCATATCTGTTGTAAGGTGTACTACAAGGCTGGTTGGTTATCCAAGGTTTTGAGATATCAGCTATCATATGTTCTCGCAATATTTAGGCAAATAGGAGAATGATACTTCAGGTCACACAATATTTTTAGCTTCTGATTGATATATCACTAGATATGTTTTAATTCCAGTTTTGCTTCTGTGCAACACTTCAGGTCGTGCAATAATTTTAGTTTCCAGTTGATATACCACTTGATGATATGTTTTTATACCAATTTTACTTCTGGACAACATCTCTGGTCGTGCAATATTGTGAGCTCTTGTGAACGATATACCACTTGACGATATATTTTAACACCAGTTTTGCTTTTGTATAAGTTTCCAATTGATATACTGCTAGATGACAGGTTTTTATACCAGTTTTGCTTCTGTACAACACTTCAGGTCGTGCAGTATTTTGAGCTTCTTCATGATATACCGCTGGATGATATGTTTTAACACCAGCTAAGCTTTTATGTGGCACTACCACTACTGCCATCGAAATTTTAGGAAAAGGCAACCAACGAGAAAAGCAGAAGAAGTGGTTAAAGCTGTTTTTGCTACAAAAGCAGTATCAGTGTTCGTAGAGAACCAATAAAATTGTAGAAAGACTTTTCATTTGTATGTTTGAAACTTACACATTTTATTTTAACCTTGTCAGTCACAGTCAATTATCGACATCCAACTTCTCTTTACATAACACATACAAGATAAGACGTTTGGTTATGAGAAACGTGAATTGATCAGACAATACAAATTTCTGAAGTTGAAAAGTAAATATTCTCCCAACCACGTTCAATGAAAAAGTATGGGAACTTGCCAATACAGCTGGGACTGAAAAGATTAATATAACTCAGCATCATAAGATGTACGTTAATAACTGGAAAAGTTTTTACAAGATCAGCACGAGTAAAGGCTACACAGTTTGAGTAGTTTTGTAAGTTGTTTCGAAACCAGCATGAGAAAAGTCTCAGCTTAATTTGAGAAATCTTGTAAGTTGTATTAAATCCGGCACGAGTAAAGTTTACAGCTTAGTTTGAGAAGTTTTGTACATTGTAATGAGACCAGAGGAATAAAGTACACACCGCATTTCTTGGCCTTACTTGCTTCTAACCTCCTTGCAGATAATGAACAGCTAGCGAGATCAGGGACGAACTGTCTTGAGAATCTTGTTGTATCAAACGGCTCACAGTTTACCTCAGAAATGTGGGAGAAAACCTGCAAGTGTGTGCAAGAAATCTTCGAGTCCACTGTACCGCATGACTTGTTAGCTTGGAGACCAGACAAGAAAACTATGTCTTTACCAACACCCGACACCACACCCCTTCATAGCCCTACACAGGTAAGGCGTTGTTGATGCAGTAATTAATGGTGATAGTTTGGTCATTTATAATACCAACGCCTTACACCACTCCCCTTCATAGCCCTACACAGGTAAGGCCTTATTGATGTAGTGGTTAATGATGATATATTTGTCATTTATAAAACCAATGCTCGACACCACTCCCCTTAATAGCCCTACACAGTAAGGCCTTGTTGATTCCATGATTAATGATGGTAGTTTTGTCACTTATAATACCAACACCCGACACCACTCCCCTTCATAGCCCTACACAGGTAAGGCCTTGCTGATTCCATAATTAGTAATGATAGTTTGTGTCATGCGGCTGAACCTAGCTGCCGATACTGTTTGAAGTTTTTGAATTGTCCAAATTCAGAAAAAGAGGATGAGAAGAAGTTAAAACAACATTTGTTTGTCGATGATTAAAAAATCTTATGATTCCTGATGTTAGTGATCAGAGTCATGACTGTGTTGTTGCTGTTTTTGACGATGGTGATTGGGCAGGGCAGACAAGATGCTAAGATAAGAATCGTTAGATGATAACGACACGAGTGCTGAGATGATTTTGTTGATAAAAGGATAATAAAGTAAATAAAATAGAACGGCATATATGTTTCAGTAACCTTGTAGTATTTATAAAGTAAATTCAAAATTGACAATTTTATCAGTGGTAAAGGTAATGGCGATGATGAGAGTAGTAAGGTGATTATCGTATTGATGATTTTGATGATAATAGTGATGATAACAGTGGTGATGATGGTTGTAACTATAACAATGTTGACAGTTTTGATAATTTAACTCAGAAATCATCTGACATGGATGTAAGACCAGAACATGACATCGTGCCCAAGTTACCAAACGGTAAGTATCAATGATGTAAAATCGTCTTTCTACCCTTTCATTATCTCTTCCTTTGTTTTGCTACCGTTTCACTTCAATTTTTTTTTCACTCACAGTAAAACCAGTGTCAGTGATGTATAACCGTCTTTGTACTGTTCATTTTCTCTTCCATGGCCTCTATAGTATAAGGTTTCATGGTCCAAAAATATGGAATTCATGCAATTGGAGAAGACATTAAGCAGTCCAGTTTGAAAACATTCATAGAAAAATTGAAAAGGGAATTTATAAGTACTTATCGATTTTTATCAGTCGTTGTGATTGCTATATGTTATTTTTTATTTGCTGTTCCTTGCAGAACTATATCCAACTTTAGGCTGTATATACATGCTAATGTGTTGTGTAATTGTGTTTATAAAATACATGTTTGTAGTAGTGATTCTAAATTACATTTGTAGAACCGACCAAATCATGTAAATTGTAAATTGTTTCTGCAAAGTCCGGCCTCCTGATCCTCTAACACTTTTTGGTTAGTACAGGAAGCCAGTACCTCTCCACATGTCACTTTCTGTAACGATTAGTTTGTATTTCAAAACCTTTATTGTATGACTTACACTTTAGAGGCAAATCTGATAGCTTTACACGACACTGAGAACTGTTGATACTGCTGATACGGCTTTGTTAATCTTCAAGATCAAACTGATCGTTTAAGAGTTTATCATGGATTAAGTACCATAACCTTGCTAAGTTGTCAGAAGGTCTCTTTTGTGTTTATATGACTCGCTATTTAGAGAGTCTATAAAGTTAGATTCAACCTGTGTCTTGCCTGCCCGATAAAAAATATGGCCAAGTTCATTAGGTAATTTAGTCTAAAGATCGAGCTCTCATCAGAGTTTACTGACATAAATAGACTGTTTACACATAAGATACCAAAGCGAATGTGAAGTAGAGTACTAGAGAGAGAACAGAGAAAGTAGAGAACAGTACAGAACCATGTAGCACCTCTGTAAAGAACGTTCACCATTAAAAATGGTACTTTCCTGGCACCTCTGCCAATGCGAGTAATTCCCCACGGGAGCTCGTTACAAAGCGATTCCGAATCGAATTTGTTACGAAATCCTACGTGTTGCATTTCCTTTTATTTACTTGTAAATCTAAACTTCTAAGGGTGAAATAAAAAGAGCATTGTTGTTGTTGGCTTTTCCAACGTCTTGTTTCAGTTTTCCATTTTACAAACTTGATTTAGTGTCTTGATTTGGTTCGTTCCACTGTTACAGATAACGAAGAATGGGAACCTCCCTCTAAAGGAACACCGATCCATCAACCAAATCAAGAAGCCGCTGACCAGCCCATTGCGGCTCAAGAAAGAAATGAGAAAAGTGTTAGCAGCCTGACAGTAATCAAGGTAGAATCGCCTGACGCTACTGCGCAAGGCTACCATGGTGAGTATTGAATTCAGTGCTCGACGTGTAAGTTTTCCTCGGTAATCACACCTTTGTTTTAGGGTAATTAGATTTCGGTAACCACCTATTTATTGAGTAATCACTCTACAAAATCTTTTCAAGCCTCAGTAACCAGCTAAAGTTTTGTGCAATTTACGGTAGTCAAACCCAACCCACTTAGACTCGGACAGATAAAAGTTTTGTCAATAGATTTATTCATTTATTACTTCCATGTTAAAGATACAGTCAATCTGTGCATAACCTGCGATAGATTAGTGTCCTGCACTTTCATCCCCCTACCCTTCAGAAACCAGGGATAAGCGCCAGCCCTGTGAGCCACTTGGCTCTTCAAAGGATTTAGCTTTCAGTAGCAATCTATACAATTAATGACTCAGAGCAGTGTGGTAAATTCCCAAGCTGCACTATCTTGAACTCTAAAGAAGGCGTTACTATAAATCAGCCAATGAGATTTTAGGGTTATACTGCATTGGCCAATCAGGTTGCATTAAAGAAGAATGAGAAAGATAGCTTGAATAGTAGCAGTATCATTCATGAAAGGTTGACAAGTTGTGTTAACTGTTGGCGATTTAGGTCCTACTCCAGAGGTGCTGTTCACCTCAATGCTTATTAAGTGTGTTGTGCAGTTGGAGCTGATTCAAACCATCGATAACGTGGTGTTCTTTCCTGCCACAAGTCGGAGAGAAGACGCCGAGAACCTTGCAGCTGCGAAGGTATTGTCAGTTAAGATAGATTGGTGTCGGTGTAGGTTGTTCAAGGGAACAGTTAGCGGTCAACCAAAAAGTAGAGTTAGTGGCAAGTTATTAGTTTGCAAGGACAGATAAAAAAAACAAAAAGGCCATCAGACAAAAAATTTCACTGGTCAGTAGAAAAAGACTGATAGAAAATTAAACTGTTGTTTCTTTGAGGCCGCCTTACACTAGACGATTTTTCGTCTGAAAGGCCCCGATTTTTCGTCTTCGAGGAAAAATGGGCTGTGTATGGTAGCTCCAGACAGAAATCGGGCACGATTTTTTGTCGTGAAATAAGATTGACCAGCTAGATCGAAAAGTGTTTGATCAACCATCGGTTGTGTGTGGCAGTGTCCAATATTTTGTCTGAACTACTTTGTGCATCAGCCGATGGGAAGCGAAATTGCGAGCATGTGACAAGTACAAAATTGTTAGTGCAACGTGTTCTAGGCACTGAGCCAATAAATCTCCAGAAATAATTTATACCAGACAAAAAATGTAGTCCTTTATACGAAAGATCGTCTAGTGTTTGGCGGACTTTAAGGCTA